>KZ810053.1:25197-41520 GCA_000696205.2 Oncopeltus fasciatus
AATTCTATTATTTCTGCCAATGTCTATCTATATATATATATATATATATGTACATGTGTGTGTGTTACTGTGCTGATTTAAAGCAGTAGTGAAATCTGCTGAGTTTGAGCAAGAATTCCTAAGCAAAAGGCATATGATATTTTATGTTTTTATAACTTAAGCTTTGATTCATATACATACTATAATATGTAAGTGATGAAAGCTCAAATTGTTTTTCAAACTATTTTTTTAGTTTACCATACAGTAATAATGATTGCTGAATTATAATCGTTAGATAAACACAACCAGTAATTGCTAGAATTACTAAATTACCAAAATAATTACAAATATTTCTACAAATAATAACAATTAAAGCTGAGTTCTTAAAAATTGTGTAAATCCGACCGATTCAATCCGTTTGGGAATTAGGGAAATGTGGGTGCGAAAATCAGTGTCAAAGCGCACTTAGAAAAAATAAACTATAAAAAGGAAACGAGTTTGTTTGGATTGTCTGCGAAAAATAGAGAAAAAAATAGGAGAGNAAAATTTATGTATTTATTATGTTATTTAAAAAAAAAAAGAAACTTACTCTTTAGATTAAATTTTGTTTAGTGTGGAATTAGAGGCTTTTATTTTTTTTTTAAAGAAACAGTATGGCTACAATAGTAACTACCAGCCCCCACATAAGTATTGACCTACACATCCCATTTGATCCCCATTCCTGGAGGTTTAGGGATTAAAACCCCAATGGGTGAAGTGAGTTAAGTTTGTGATCTTAAAACAATGACAACAGCATTGTCTACTGATCAAGATGGATGGGTTATATAACATCAAGTCATTTTTGAAATATTTTCCAAAATCCTTGATATATCCATTCAATTAAAATTTTTTGTCCCATGCCATATAGTAATCATTCTGCCAGCAAATACAAACTTCTAATTAATCTATTACCTCCCGATTCTGTAGGTTGTGACTCTAATTTTACTTACATATTTTATGTCTCTAAGTATATATTCATTCTTGCTACTTCTAGTGTAGGGTGTAGGTAAAGTGGTTGAATGGATATTTTAGCCTTTATCTAACTCTCCCCCTCCCTTCTCCCTTCTTACAAAAAGTAAAATTTTCGGAGAGACTTCTCGCCCTTCCTCAGTGAGGAGTGAAGAGAGACTCTCTTTACTCCTCACTGATAAAGTGAATCACTGCATTCTTTATCCCACCTCATCTTGTTTACTATATAGCAGCCGTGACTGTTTCATTCTCTCTCTCTCTCTCTCTCTCTCTCTCTCTCTCTCTCTCTCTATATATANGATAATTAATGTATGTATATAATTAATCATATAATTAGGATTTATATAAATTTATGTGAATTGCTCAAAAAGATCTCTTGGTTGATCTTGTTCAACATGTAGCATGTTACATTTAAGATGTGTTAAGTGTATCTTGCCCAGTTATGCCAGTATTGATACAGCATGAATTCGGGGCTAAATACCCAATCATTGTTAACTTTGGTAAATCAAGAAATCAAGTTAACTTTGATCCACAGGGAAATCAAGCTGATATCATGAGTCTACTTATCCCAAGCAATAGCTTCCCCCACTTTACCCCCCTGAACCTTCTACAACAATCCAGCCTTATTGATCTCATCTTAAGCAATCAATGCACTCAGTTTTGTAAGATTAAATAAGGCATTTACTTTTATTTATGTCAATCTTAAATGTAACGTGTTGAAATCTGTTTAGTTCATGCATAATCATAATAATTTATAAATTCTAAAATTTAATTTTTTAAAAATTCTTTGATTTTCTTATTTAGTAAAACGTGGTTCAGGTGTCTTTAAAAAAAAAATGGTAATCGGAGACCAGAAAGTAGGGAGGGGGAGGCAGTGTCACAAAGCCAAGCTCCAACAATTTTTTTTAATGTCACTTGTGAGACATGTGACCGAGCATTTCTCATGCAAGAAAATGTGCAACTTCTGACCAAAGATGGCTGATGGTATCTCCAGGATTGATAGCATGTTTTTTCCGGGATTCAAGAATCTATGGTAAAGCAAACCAAATGAAGCCCATCAAACAGTAAC
This sequence comes from Oncopeltus fasciatus, assembly GCA_000696205.2. Lineage (NCBI taxonomy): Eukaryota > Metazoa > Arthropoda > Insecta > Hemiptera > Lygaeidae > Oncopeltus > Oncopeltus fasciatus. The sequence continues at coordinate 27,254 of KZ810053.1, forward strand.
CATTTTTGAAGAATTTGGGGCTTTAGATATATTGTGCTATGTATTCTTTGTTGAGTCACTGTTACAGAATTTTTACTGTTACTGTGGAGGATTCACTATTCAACACAAGTAACACTTCTGTACTAAAATGGATCCTTGTTCCGGAGAAGTGAGACATTCATTTAAAAATGGTGATTTTTTTTGGCAGCTGTTAATGAATGGGGATCCCAAATTTTGAATTTTTCAACTTTTTAATCCAATGATTATATTGAGGTGGTCATCGATATTCGATTTGCTTACTTCAATTTTCCCTGCAAGTTCTTGAACAGTTGTTCTGGGATTTTATTCACAAAAACTCACAAAACATCGAAAGGGAAGAAATCCTTCCACAACTTTATTTCTTCTAGGATATATCTTCTAGGCTGACGTTCCTCTTTAAACAATTTTTGAACCACCATTGAAAGGTGCACTCACTAATAGTTTGGGCCTTGTTCTGGATTATTTTAAACTCTTAAAATAAAAATATATCAAAATCACGCTTTGATTTTTCTTTTTTTTTTAACAGAAATATTTCTAAGAAGAAGAGGATTAATAAGTATTGACATTCTTACAAATGAATAACCCAATAAATAAAATGCTATTGGAACTATTATAAAACTAATTAACTGTATTGTATATAGATTGAATAAAATTTATATTTTGCAAATTGTACAGATCTTGCAATGGAAATTGACCTGTAGGATTGTTTGATAAAAATACTTCTATGCAAATGTAAGCAGTTTATTATATTTTTCGGACAACATTGTAATAATTTATAACAAGCTACATGAAGAGGAAAATTTAATTTTTAATAAAATAAATTAATTTTTTTTTGTTACCAATTTTAATTTTGTAGTTAAAAAAATCATTATTTACATGCATAATTAAAACAGAAGTCTGTGCTGTGAATACATTTTATAAAAAAATTAAAGTGGATTGTGTTCTTTGAATTCTTTCATATAAAATGCTAAATATTTTATTGATAAACAGTAAAATGTTTTTCTTGATAAATAATCCATCGTTTACTTCTTCTCGAGATAGTGTAAATTTTTTTTCTTTTTTATTTACCTTAAATTAAATTTTACATTTTTTGGTAAAATGAGTAATTCTAATTTTCATGCTCCGTTTAAGGAATCTTCAGACCAAAACATAACAGGGGTGTTTCAAACATCAAGAATGCCAAAAAGTATGTTGAAAAATTATTCAAATAACATGACTAATTACCAGTATTTTTATGGTTTCATTACTAAACTTATTGTTCGTATACTGCAAAGTTTTTGCTTGTTTTTTAAGTGTTAGTCTTGAAACATGTCTATTTTGATTAAACTTTTTACTCTGGTGTTCTTTTCTCATTGAATTTGAAAGTGTTGGTTTTTAATAGGCCTAAATTTTAATTGTTATGACTTCAGTATAATGTCTCTCATATAAATATATTTACTTGTCAGATTATAGACAGTCCAGAAATATCTCTACCAAGAGAGAGTATTGCCAAAGGCTCAACTCCAATAGCAGCTCGAGAAAGTGTAATTAGATATCAAATGTCTAGAAAAGAAGATGAATACATCTATAAACAATCATTTAGGTAAGAATTATTTTTTTCAACTTTCTACATCAATAATTGAACTTTTCGACATATAGGTTGATCGAAAAAGCATTTTTGTCATTTAATTACAGGAATAATTTATTATGCAATTGTAATTAACTATAATGACATTTAATCTGATGTAAGTATTAACATTAATAATAATGAAAAAGTCAGTTGTGTACAGATGATGGTCAGTTGTATACAGGTGATGGATATATCCATTACCTCAGAACCATCTCTCGGAACATCATGGAAGACAAAAAGAAAGAAAAAAGTGTTTTATCTCAAATTCTCTTCAAAAAAGACTGTGTGCCCACTATTAATCTTAAGTTTGAAGTAATAAAATGTGTCTCATTTGTTTTAAATCAATTGTTATATTTCTTGCCTCTAGTATCTAAAAAAATTTTCGATGTTGAGTTTCAAACTTGAATATGATACTATCAATAATTACAAATATTTGGTCTGATGTTCACGTAGGCTTCGTCGGTCGTCAGATGTATTTACCATTTCATCTTCCGGGTTGGACCGAGTCAAATTGTTCTTATTTGCCGAGCTTTCGCACATCATGTGATGGCTTCTTCAGGGCTGAAAAGAGAATGAGAATTATTCTAAAAAAATAAATTCTCTTTTCAGCCCTGAAGAAGCCATCACATGATGTGCGAAAGCTCGGCAAATAAGAACAATTTGACTCGGTCCAACCCGGAAGATGAAATGGTAAATATTTGGTCTGTCTACAACCTTGTATGATATACATATGGGTTTAGTCAACGATTGTACATCTGATGATATAATATATTTTATATAAATGATAATATATTTTTTTATCAAGGAACCTTTCCAGTTCAATTTAGTATTGTGAGAATAAATCCTGTTTATAAAAACATAAAAAACTAAAACAATTTTCATATCTGTCATCCCACAGCAATTTTATTTCAAGAATTTAAAAAGCTTTCAAGAAACAGATAAAGATTTTTCTAGACTAAAGAGTTGGCTAAAAAGTAATTGATTATTTTGAAATTTTCATTAAAGTTACAAAAAAAAAAAAGAATAAAATACTAGTGGAACCATTATAAAACTAAATACCTGTATTGTATAAGGATTGAATAAAATTAATATGTTGCAAATTGTACAGATCTTGCTATGGAAATTGACTTGTAAGATTGTGTGATAAAAATAGTTCTATGCAAGAACTGCATAAACTAACCATATTTTCCATGTTTCACTAAATACCAACATAAATCAGAGTAAATGTGACTTATTTGATATCACTAGGTCAAATCAGAGTAAATTAATCATTAAGAAGGAAATGGAGGACTGGCTCAGCATTTCTACTTTCTAATTTCTACAGCATTAAAATTCTTCTTTCATACTTGACACCAAAATTACCCATTATTTGAGAATGACCTACATGGTTTTAATATTGATTAAATTTTGTTAAAGCTTAATTAAAAATTAATTTATTGTCTTTCCAAAATAAGTATTTCTTTGTTATCAATAAGCACTGAATTATTAGCTAACTTAGAGCCCTTCTGCTTCCTTATATTTATTATAGAAATCTAGTTTTCACTGTATTATGCCTGAACTTGGAATGAAATGGAACCCTGAGCCATCTAATTAAATTATTTATTTTCTTACTATGTATTTATTATCTAACTGATTGTAACATGATTAATTTGTTAGGTAATTTCTCGAAAATGCTTTTTTTAGAAATTGTTTTTCATTTCAGGATATTTGTCGGCAGTTGGAATGTGAATGGGCAGCCTCCCACAGTTGAACTGGCTGATTGGCTTGCCTGTGATATTGACCCTCCAGATATTTATATCATTGGATTTCAGGAGCTTGATCTCTCTAAAGAGGCCTTTTTATTTAACGAAACTCCTAGAGAAGAAGAGTGGTAGTAAGTTCACCTCACTTAATGTAAAGGTTAGAAGGAATCCCTTGGTTGTTTATCTTTCCCCTCATATATTAAAATAAAAAATATGTCATATTTTCAAACAACAGTTTCAATTTAAATCTAAGAAGAATTTTCATTTGATTCTCTTTAAAGAAATTCTGTATCCAATTGACTTTTAGTCTCTCTAATTTTCTATTTATATATATATATATATATACTACTCACTGATTTTGTCCTCCGGACTACTTAGATTTCTTTTCTGAATGTCGGTTTGCCAATTAATTTCACTTATATACTGTGGCATACCCTCTTGTAAACTGGTGGTACATAGTCCTTTTCTTAATATCCAATGAAAAATTAATTAATGATTCCTCACTACTCGTTAGGGTGAAACTTAACTTTTTATCATACTAGTTACAAAGGTAGTTCAAACAAATGCTTAATAAAGACTGAACTTTATTTAGCGTGCAATCAAAATAAAATAATCAATGCTGAATAAATCAATTAATAAATATAGGGTGTCCTGTAATTGTCTAATCATAATAATTGTATGGAAAGTAGATCTCTGAAACTTTACAAATCTTTGAACGATATATCGTTCAATTGTACCTAGAAAAATTTTTTTTTTTTTTTTGTGTGTGTGGCTAATCCTTTCAAAGACTCCACCTTTATCTCACTTTCCTTTTATAGTTATCACCATCCTTTCAAAAATACTGCCTTTTTCCCATCCACTTCTCTTCTCCCACCCTCTCCTCACCCCTACGTCTATTATTCCTTTTCCCAAACTTCATTTAGTACACAAGTAACCATGGGTTAGAACATGCAATTAGTGACTCTCTCTTTGTTACCCCCATAGGTATGTGTAATTCTTTTATATAGTTTTCTATAAATGTTACCACTATCATTACTTTATAACCACAATTAGTGGTTAAAATAATAACCAAATATATATATATAATTGTATTTGCATAATTGAATGGATTGTTTTTGTACATATTTTGTACGAAATTATTTTTTCATTTGTGTTGTTTTATTTTTGTTACACAGATCTGAAGATGGCTTAAAATTCAGGTCGAAACATTGGCAAAAATAAAACCATATTGGTTCACCAATTTGTTTTTATTTATTAATAAACATTTGACCGAACCCCGACTATCTCCTCCTCCTGATCATATATGATCAACCAACATCCCATAGAATAAAATAAAAAGAGATATAATTTATTTTAAGAGCAATAGAAAATTTGTTTGGTATTTCTTAGTAATGTGAGGCTCAGTTTTATTTCTTAAAAAAAAAAAAAAAAAAAATTCAATTTATAAATGTCTCTTGAGCTTGCTTATATAATGGATATATTATTATTTTATTATTCAAATAGAAATTAAGTGTGATTAAATCTTCTATTTTGTTCCTATGCACTATTCTTGTAGTCTTGATTTTGGTTACTAACATGGAGAAACTCACTATCTTACTCTGCATAGGCAGCTAAGATATTTTGAGCATTCCTCTATAAAGCTATATCTTGAATGCTTCATGGGTCCCTAAAATATATCAAATTATCCCTTAATTCGGGTTTGTTTTGGCCCTTATCAGGCCAAAGATTTTGAAGTCATTTTTCAGTGCCCTTGAAGTGTTCTTAAAGTCTGAAATGTACTAATTATTGCATTCCTAGGCTCCAGGGTTTTTTAGATACCTACTGAGATAAGTCACTGGTTTTATTTTTAAATATATATTTAGTCAATTAAACTATATTTATTTAGCAATATATTATTTTATGTTTGAATTTTCAAATGGAGAGTTTTTTTTCACCATAGATATTATTATTAGATGTTTTTTTTTGTTGGGGTTCGGTCAAGTTAGATCTAAAAATATTCAAATTTTAAAAAATGTGAATTTTTAAAATTATCTGCTAACATTTTGGCTTGCATTGTAAGCCATCTTCAGGGCTGTTGAAATTACTGCATTTAAATCCTAATACCCTCATCTCAAATTTGCCATTGAAATTGAGTCTGGTTATCAAATCCTTCCTTGACACTCTTATTATCCATAACACAAGTGGCTCTATCCCCACTGATTGGTACACCAATCACACTTACACAGGTCGTCTCCTTCACTTTAACTCATCTCACCCTCATCATCAAAAAAAAAAAAAAAAAAAATGTGGCCAAAAACCTTATCTACAGATCAATCACACTCTCTGTCATGATATTCCATAGCAACTGACATGTAACTGACATCCTCCTCTCTAATGGTTTTCCTACTCTCACCATTAAAAACTTGTAAAGGAATTCTTTATTTCCACTTCTTAAACTATGCCCCTCACCCAAAATAATGATCTTATCTTCCATTCTCTCCCATGTATTCCAAAATGTTTTTGAAAATATTAAAAGATCTTTCTGAAAAACTTTCCCTAACCTTAAGATTTCTTTTTCCACTAACTACAAACTAAAATCCATTTACACCATCCTTAAAGACTCCATTCCCCTGTCTTACAGAACCAATGTTGTTTATAAAATTCCTTGTTCCACTCCTAATTGCTATGTTTCTTACATTGGACAAACTAAAAACTCCATTTCCCATATAATTAACAATCATAAAAATGACATAAAGAAAAAAAACTAATTTAAACTGCCCTCACAAAACACCTTTTTCATGAAAAACACACACTTGACTTCGAGAACATTACCATTTTTTCCACTGAACCCTATGAACACAAACGCCTTTTATCTGAAACCATTCACATTAATTTACAAAAAAATCCAGTTAACGACAAAACTGGCATAGAACAAATATCTTCAACTTATTCAAACATTTTCAACAATCTGAAAAACTATTAGTTCTCCTTCAAAATAAACATGTCAAATATTTCTCCTAGCTCCAAAAGTTACTTATCCGCAATAATACCCTTCCTTTTTTTCTTTTTCCTTTTATTGCCCCTTTTGAAGCAGGCCACTCTCCCTTTGTACTCACTGCCTCTTAAGGGGGGGGGGGGCACCCTTCTACTACCCACTGTGTCCTAAAAAAAACAAAGAAAAAAAACAACAAATTTAAAATTTGTATTTTTTGGATCTATCTTGACCGAACCCCAACAAAAAAAAAATCTCATTTTAATTTTAATTATTTATTTATCAACCTCGATCGAACCCCAACAATAATACATGATAGCCCTGAAGATGGCTTACCATGTATGCCGAAACGTTGGCAGATAATTAAACAATCCAGATTTAAATTGTTTTTTTTGGATCAACCTCGATCGAACCCCAACAATAATACATCATATTCTATTAGCTTCCTTTGGTATTTTTTTTATTTTATAAGTTTAAATTAGAACTGGTATAATGGGGAAAATGGTAATTTATTCATTTTATGGTTGCTATATTGTTTTGTAACATTTCCTAAATGATAGCCTTTTATCACCTATTGAACACATTAACAGTATTATTTGGTCTTCACTGATTATGGAATGAGCTTTCTGTTATGAATAATAAATATCTTTGTTAAAGATAAAATTACTTTTTTTTATTTTTTTTTATATATACCAAAAATTGTATTTTTATTTATTAGTGGAATTGCTGCTATTATACATGAAATTTAAGTTTTACATAAATGCCTGACCACTTCTTTTATCAGAGAGTCCTTTCTTACATGATAAGATTATTTTATATATTTTACTTGAATTATATTGAATGATGTGAACAAAACAAGATATGTAAAAAGTAACTAGAATAGAGGTATTTTTAATAAATTACTGGGTGATTGTATAAATTGTATTTTTAAGCCCTGTAGATATTTTACAATTAGTAATGTTTCTTTCGGTTGCAGTGGCAATTTTATTTCTAAGCGATTTTTCTAATTTTTCATAATGTAATTTAACTTGTGTTTAATTTCAGGGAAACAAAGGAGGTGTATCTGTAAGACTAGACTTCCACAACACCTCAATATGCTTCGTTAATGCTCACTTAGCTGCCCATATTGAGGAATTTGAAAGGAGGAATCAAGATTATAGAGATATTTTCTCTAGGACTTCTTTTCCCTCTCATCCACCTAAAAGTATTAAAGATCATGAGTAAGTAGTAAATTATTTTCCTGATATTAAAGTTTTACTTAATTTTTTACTTGTATTTTAATTATTATTATAATTTCATAGTCACTTTTTTGCTCTTTAAAATTTTAAATTAAAAATTAGTGGGTTATATTTTATATAGCACTGTCTATACTACTTTAATTTTCAAGTAGTTATTTGTTCAATGTATTAGAGCCATTATTCAATTTAAAGACAAACATTTCTAATGGAAATTCTTCTTTTTTTTTCATCTTCATAAGTAATTTTTCTAAATAATTCTTGAAAATTTATTTGTTGAGAACACTTAGCTAATTAATATTTCAACCAAGTTTGTTAAAACATATTTTATGGCAAAAAATCCTTGTTCAGGATGAAATGATTATTTGTGATATTTTCATTGATCTTTGAATGAAAAACAGAACTTAAAATTTCCAAATTTTTATTTGATTTTAATCATCTATTTATTTTTGGCCTTGCAGGCAATGGCCACCTTCAAGCTTCCTTCTCTGATATGGAAAGTAATTCAAAATCTCTTACCTTTCTAAAAATGCGTTATATTTTTTTTACCACATTTAATATATTTTTTAATTTTTTCATCTTGTATATTAGTTAGAAGCAAAAATATGTACTTATTTTTATAAAAAACATTTAATTATTATTGCCATCTTCAGGGCTGTTGAAATTACTGCATTTAAATCCTAATACCCTCATCTCAAATTTGCCATTGAAATTGAGTCTGGTTATCAAATCCTTCCTTGACACTCTTATTATCCATAACACAAGTGGCTCTATCCCCACTGATTGGTACACCAATCACACTTACACAGGTCGTCTCCTTCACTTTAACTCATCTCACCCTCATCATCAAAAAAAAAAAAAAAAAAAATGTGGCCAAAAACCTTATCTACAGATCAATCACACTCTCTGTCATGATATTCCATAGCAACTGACATGTAACTGACATCCTCCTCTCTAATGGTTTTCCTACTCTCACCATTAAAAACTTGTAAAGGAATTCTTTATTTCCACTTCTTAAACTATGCCCCTCACCCAAAATAATGATCTTATCTTCCATTCTCTCCCATGTATTCCAAAATGTTTTTGAAAATATTAAAAGATCTTTCTGAAAAACTTTCCCTAACCTTAAGATTTCTTTTTCCACTAACTACAAACTAAAATCCATTTACACCATCCTTAAAGACTCCATTCCCCTGTCTTACAGAACCAATGTTGTTTATAAAATTCCTTGTTCCACTCCTAATTGCTATGTTTCTTACATTGGACAAACTAAAAACTCCATTTCCCATATAATTAACAATCATAAAAATGACATAAAGAAAAAAAACTAATTTAAACTGCCCTCACAAAACACCTTTTTCATGAAAAACACACACTTGACTTCGAGAACATTACCATTTTTTCCACTGAACCCTATGAACACAAACGCCTTTTATCTGAAACCATTCACATTAATTTACAAAAAAATCCAGTTAACGACAAAACTGGCATAGAACAAATATCTTCAACTTATTCAAACATTTTCAACAATCTGAAAAACTATTAGTTCTCCTTCAAAATAAACATGTCAAATATTTCTCCTAGCTCCAAAAGTTACTTATCCGCAATAATACCCTTCCTTTTTTTCTTTTTCCTTTTATTGCCCCTTTTGAAGCAGGCCACTCTCCCTTTGTACTCACTGCCTCTTAAGGGGGGGGGGGGCACCCTTCTACTACCCACTGTGTCCTAAAAAAAACAAAGAAAAAAAACAACAAATTTAAAATTTGTATTTTTTGGATCTATCTTGACCGAACCCCAACAAAAAAAAAATCTCATTTTAATTTTAATTATTTATTTATCAACCTCGATCGAACCCCAACAATAATACATGATAGCCCTGAAGATGGCTTACCATGTATGCCGAAACGTTGGCAGATAATTAAACAATCCAGATTTAAATTGTTTTTTTTGGATCAACCTCGATCGAACCCCAACAATAATACATCATATTCTATTAGCTTCCTTTGGTATTTTTTTTATTTTATAAGTTTAAATTATTGTTTCTATCAACAATTACTACATGAATGTCATAATTTTAATGTTTAATGTGATTTAATATATCNTGCAACAATGTATTATATATTCATTCTCTAAGATATATATCTAAAAATATTACATATGCGATAAAATTATTCAGCAAATAACTTTATATAATTTATATCTCTCGTAATAGAGATATGTATTCACATGTTTAATGTATTCACATTCACACGTCACTTTGTATTTTAATGCGTGGGAAACTCTGTCCATTTGAGTTTGGATTCCCGACTATGTACAGGACCTGCGTAAACTTGGCGAATTTCTGTACATCGCAGTTTACGTATGATTGGATTTGAACTTCCCACGTCATGTAAACTTCCACTCTTTATATGTTCAAATGGAGAGTTTTTTTTTTTACTGTAGATGTTATTATTAGATGTGTTTTTTTTTTTTTGGGTTTCAGTCTAGTTAGATCCAAAAAAAAATTACAAATTTCACAAAATGTGTATTTTTTTAAAAATTATCGGCCGTTTCGGCTCACATTTTAAACCAACGAGAGGGATCTAGTTGGTTTAAATATACACATGAAAATGGGAATTTTCATGACCGATAAAGAGTGAGTCAGGAAAATGGGATCTTGGTGACACTATATCCCCTCTCGCCTTCATGATATCCCTGAAGATGGCTTACAATATAAGCCGAAATGGCAGATAATTAAAAAAAAAAAATACACATTTTGTAAAATTTGTATTTTTTAAAATCTATCTTGACCAAACCCCAACAAAAAACAATGAATAATAATATATATGGCCAATAAAAACTCTCCATTTAAAATATTTATTTTTTTATATTACAAGTCAATATTACATCAAGTTGGTTGGTGGATTTTTCTTATGGGCTGAGACTCATTTTTTTCTATTTCTTTTGCAACTGCCTCCTTGGCTTCATCTCCTTTTATCTAGATAGATAAAAGGAGATGAAGCCAAGGAGGCAGTTGCAAAAGAAATAGAAAAAAATGTAAGATTACTTAGTATCATTAGATCTGTAAGGTCAAATGTTAAAGCAAATTGTCCTAAAAATCTGTTTATCATTCATTTGATTTTACTTATCTATTCATTTGATTTTACTTATCTATTCATTTGAATCTACATGTTTCTGATGAAGGAATGATGACCAAGATCATTCCCATTTCGAGAAGGCCAATGTTTAAAATTTGAAAGAAAAGGCCATTTAGCTATTCATAAGATTGTCAGAAGGTCAGGGAGGTATTGCAGGTTATGTATGCCAAATCTAGCCAAGGAAGGTGACAGGTTTGAGGCGAACACATTCAAGGTATAGGTAGTTACCAAGAGACAAATCCTATCTGTTCCATCCATCTCTAGTACATTTCTTGATTTTTGTTGTAATTTTATTTCAGTCAGATTTATTGGTTGGGAGACTTAAATTACCGAATAACTGACCTAGATCCAAGACTTGTGAAAGATTGGATTGATAATGAAGATTATCAGAAAATTCTTGATTATGATCAACTTATTAAACAATGTAGATTGCAGACAGTATTTGTTGGATTTAAAGAAGGAACAATCAATTTTAGGCCAACATACAAGTATGATACAGGAACTGATAACTGGGATTCCAGGTTAGTGTTCTGAACTTTTTTTTAAGCATTTAATATATTGTACTTTATATTTTTTATCATACATTTTTTTCCAGCTTATTTCCAAAATTACCGTAATTTTTCTAGTATTAGTAGTTATTTTTCATAATTTAATAAGGATCGCTTGCTATGAGTTCATAATGATTTTTTACATGTTTCATAATCTTGAAGGGTATTATTCATCAATGTCATTAAGTAGCCCCACTGTTGCATGACATGCCCTACCATCTTAATGTATTTTATACCACATTAAGTGAATTTTGGCATTCATTTATATTGAGACTGCTCCTATGCATTCGATCCACTTGAGCAAAACTTCCTATGTTGATACCTATTAACAGAAACCTAGATTTCAAAACAAGAAGAGGATTAATGACTTTTAAGTCTTTACAGACTTGGTGAATTGTATATTTTGTTAATACCTTTTTATTTATAGTGTGCCATACTAAATATATGATAAATCAATAAGCTTTATAAAGAAACTGTTCTTAATGCCCATCCTGAGAAACCAAAATTTTATCTTTAATAAATGAACTGGTTACCAATGAGACTTGGTGCTTCTTTGATATCTCAATCTATTGTCACATTCAGTTTTTGAAATTAATATTTCTATTGTTTATTTGTCTGATTAGGAGTAAGTCAAGAAATGGGAGTCAATTGTTAGATTCTTGTTCTGTCGTATATTTTAAGTGGGGATAGTAAGAGTTAAAGAAATTGAGGATTTCTGGCATTTTTGTTTTGGTTGAGTCTTAATAAGAGGTTGCTACATATTTTCTTATAAAAAATATTTTGTTTGGGAGGACTTTGTTAAGTAGGTCATTCATGATATTAGCTATGTCTGGGGCGAGACAATTATTCATGGCTAGTCCTCTTATAGAATTTGTTTTGGAAGAGCAGGTAACCAGATTGCAGCACAGTGGGAGAGCCTGCAGGTAAGAATCTAGTGATATAGTTGTGTGTGGTTCAATTACATGCCAGTTGTTTTTAACTATAGTGAGGGCTTTGTCAATGGGAACGTTCGTGAAGAGGCGGGTGATGTCAAGGGATTTAAGGATAAAATTTTTTAGGAATTTTGAGAGATTTGATTAAATGTTTTATGGAAAGGGAATTTTTTATATAATAAGAGTTATTCTGGCTGAGTGCTTTTAGGGAAGGAAGTAGGAATTTACTAAGTTTAGAGGAGGGGGAATTAATGTTGGATATGGTAAGACGGAGAGGGTTGTTTTGTTTTTTTTTGGGGGGGGGGGAGCCCATAACATCTGGGGGCTCGAGATTTGTAGAAAGAGAGGCTTCTATATGTTTTGCTGTCGATATGTTGTTGATCACGTAGTGGGGATATGTGTTAGTTGAATTTGTGAATGAGTGTCTTGGTTGGGTCTTTGTTATTAGTAAGGGGAGGTGTTGTTGAGTGTTGGATTGTTGTGTTGTCATTCAGTAGTGTCTACATTTTTTTCATGTAGTCTGGAATAACCACATTTTCTTACTACATGTTATGGTATGTTACACTTAGATTATTATTAGTAATTTTTTTTCTCTTTCATATTAGAAACATATTAGAACATATTAGTTCAGTATCCATTTTATGTAGTCGATTACACACAGTTTTATATATTCATTCATTTTTCTTTAATAGATTATCATATATAGACAGGTTTCTATATTATTTTTGTATGTTTCTTTTTCATATTCAGCCCTCATGAAGGCCTGAAATTCAAGCTGAAACGTTGGCTAAAATAATTTTTTTTTTTTTGTTTACAAATNACATTTTGGAATCTGTGGATAGGCTCGTGAATACATTCTACTGTGGAAATGATGTAAAGATAAAGGATTATTAAATTTAATAAGTGAATCAGGTGAGACACCTGCTGACCCCACACCCTCTCTAAGCATCTTATTCCGAAACAGCTGGTGAAAGGAATCCGCCAACTCGTTTTGTGTTTCCTTAAACTCGTTCAAACTCTAGAGTGTCTGAAACTTGAGTTCAATCCGTGATATAAACATCAAAAAGAAAGGCAATTGAAGATGAGAGGCTGGAAAAAGAAATTCGATACTTCATTTGGTTAGTTTGCGTGGTTAGGTATATGAGTAAATAGTAGAGTACCCCATTCACTACTAAGAATCAAGGACAGCCGAAATAGAAAGAGTAGCATCAAAGCACAATGCTCTAGGGGAATAGAATATGAAAAACTATCTGTCCCAGCCAGGAATCGAACCTGGATCTCCTGCTATCCGGGCCGGTGCATTTACCAGTTATGCTAACGAGTACCGGCCCGGATAGCAGGAGATCCAGGTTTGATTCCTGGCTGGGACAGATAGATTTTTTTATTCTATTCCCTCTCATTAATTGGTTAATTTTAATATTTTCTTTTTGAATGGCTAGATGATGAAAATAACCTTCTTTTTTTTTCTCTTGTAGATTAGAATAATTGATACAGCCAAGTACAGAAAAATTCATGAAGAAGTCATGAAAAAATTGGACAAACTAGAAAATGAATTTCTTCCTCAAGTTACTGTAGAAACAACTGAAATTAACTTCGATATTGTCAAATTTTTGGTGCCCCAGTCAAAAAACCTCATTATAGCTAATACTGGGCAGGTAAGAATTAAGTTTCATTCATTCACAAGTAGTACTAATTTTTGCATGTACACCCTGATACATAGATATACATGGAAATGTGCTTGTGAAAAAACAAGAATGCGTGCTTATACACACTAATATGCTCATAATTCCTGCACTAGAAGAGAGCAAAAGGAGTCTGAATGTTTTACATTTCTTTTCTACTACTCTTGTTATTTCATTTTGGCTCCTTTATCTTAATTTAATTTCCCCTCTGTGGAATTGGCTTTACCCATTGGATCCATGTGAAAACAGGAGTCCAGTGCTGCAGGTCTGAGTTTGACAAAGTTTTATGAAGTAATTAAGACTTGTGCCTCTGGTTTTTAAAATAGGTTTACCTTTGGATAACCTCTCCCCCCTGCAGAAAGTTGCTGTATCAAAACTAAATTTATATATATA
>KZ810053.1:41560-59060 GCA_000696205.2 Oncopeltus fasciatus
TATTAAATTTATTATTTCTTTTTTATTAAATTATACAGGGTTACAGGAAAAGTCATGCTAGATCCGTTAAGGGCGTGGAGTATCCATCATTTATGACTTATTTCACTATGAAACACCCTACCCTAAACTTAACCCTTCTTGAGATATTCGACTTTTAATATTCTTATTGAAAACTGCCGATTTGTAGGCTATTAAATTTAATTTTGCTTATTTTGTGTGTTTTATTATTATTATTATTGCATGTTTGCATGTGTAATAAGATGCTTTATTTAAAATCTGCTTTAAAATGGAGATCCATAATGTATTAAAGCAATTGAACAACTGGAATCCTTATGGGTATTATCCTTTGCCTTTTATAGCAATTTCAATTTTTTAACTCATGAATGCCTTTAAAAATGTTAGACATGAAATTAGAATGAAATTTTAGTATACAATTAGGACTGGGCAAATACAGAGAGAGATCTTATATCCCAAATGACTTAAAAAAATAGTTTTCCATGTTTATGTATTTTATTTGATGATTTTATCTCCCCATATTTTATTTTTTTATGATTACAGGTTCCTGTAAAATTTGAATTTATTAAAAAATTGGATGATCCAAATTATTGTAAGGAATGGCTCAATATTGAACCATATTTAGGAAATGTATACCCAGGTATGTACATTTTCAAAAATGCCTGAATGAAGTAAAAATATTTTATGGCAGTTTCTCTTTTTGATAAATGATTGGGTCGTTATACCCAATAAGTAATTTGTAGTGTTTTATCTTGTTTATTCATTTTTTAAGGTGATAAATGTGAAATCAAAGTGGAAGTTAGAGTGGACAAAAAGTCAGCTTACAAACTCAATTCGGCTATTGATAAGCTGTATGATATTTTAGTTCTGCATTTGGAAGGTGGAAAAGATATATTTATTACCGTTACTGGTGAGAGTTTTCATTTTATTTTCATTATTAAGCATCTAAAACTATTTGAACAATTTTTAAAATAATATAAAGGTGATATATTTTAGTATTTGAAACTTTTATTAAGTGTTAAATAAGGTAGTGCAAGAAGCTTTTCTCACATTTTTAATTGAAATTAAATATTATTTTTATGTCATTTATATTATAATAAACAATATATTTGTATTGATGCTTACATAAATTGCATTAATGACTAATTTTTGAAATAATTTAAATTTGTATTTAATAAGTTAACAGGAATTTTTTTTCTAATTTTGAAATTTCATTTATATTTTCTTTGTTTATCAATTTTATCATTTGTTATTAGGTTAGTAGAGCTTTAAAACTCAATATTTTATTAATTCTTATTCTATTGGAATGGCAGTTTCCAGGGTTTTAAAATTGAATTATTCTTCTACAACAATTACAGTCGACACATGCTTAACATAGAAGTTATCAGTAATTAGTTTAATTTGTTTAAAAATAGTAAAGTAGAGTGAAGCTAGTCAAAATCTTTACAAATTATATTTGAAAAAACACAAGATCAGTATCAGTATATAAATTTATTAGTGTGAACATAAGCACTACTAATTTAACTAATTAATTTTACTAATTTAACTACTATTGAAAAAGATTAACAAGTGTGTGTGTGTGTGTGTGTGTGTGTGTGTGTGTGTGTGTGCGTGCGTGCGCGTGAGTGTGTGTGCGTGTGTGTGTGTGTGTGCGTGTGTGTGTGTGCGTGTGTGTGTGTGTGTGTGTGTATTATTGTTCAAAAGCGGATAGTTTGATTTAATGGAAGAAAATGTGCTTAAAACAATCTATCTACTTTATACATTATTTCAATTGTTTTCTAGTATAGAATATTTTTTTAAATCTTGTAAATAAATCCAATATAAATCTTTATTAAAACTTAGCTCATCAAATTAGTGCATTTTTGCTTGTGAGCAGCTTCTGGAGTGTCTCTTATAAGCATCCTAAAATAGTCGGCCATCATCATAATGCCCCATTTTCTTGGTATCTTTTCTCCATCTCTTATATATCTTGATGAAATCTTTCACCTTTTTCTTCCCTCAGGGCACCTAAATTCTCTGAAAAGTAGTCGAAGTAAGATTGGAGGAAATGTATTTTCAAACTCAATGGGCAATCTGAAGCTAGAAATCTCCATAGCATTCGCTCCACAATTTTTTTTATAGTTTGTATCCTTAGTATTGCCTAAAAATGGCTTCACGACATCTATAAAAGCAATCCAATGGGTGTGAGGCTATAGGTACAAAGGGGGCAGGCAATACCAGAAAAATAGTTAGGAATTGTTTTGGATAAGTATCCTTAGGAACAAGGACACAAGTTAGATTTAGGAGGAGGGTTTTTGGTCTGGTTTTTCAGAATGTTGAAAATTTTTGAACAGGTTAAAAGAATTTGTTCTAAGTCAGTTCTGTTGTTAACTGGATCATGTTGTAAGTTAATGTGAAGGGTTTCAGATAATAAGCATTTGTATTCCAAGGGTTCAGTGGAAAGAATGGTAATATTATCAAAATTAAAAGTTTGTCCATCGTGAATATGTTTTGTGAGAGCAGTTTTTATTTGTTTTTTAGAAATAAGTTTTTTGGTTTGCCCAATGTATGAACCAAGACTATTTGGAGTTTTGTAGACAACATTGGTTCTGTTAGGAAGAGGGATGGGGTCTTTGAGGTGGGTTTAAATAGATTTAAGTTTATTGTTAGTGGAAAGAGCAAGCTTAAGCTTGGGGAAAGTTTATTTAAAGGGATTTCTTAATTTTTTTTAGAAAGTTTGGGAATATAAGGAGAGAAAAGAAAGAAAGGTCATTATTTTGAGAGAGGGGCTTGGTTTGGGAAGTAGAAAAATAGAATTGGTTTTTTAATGGTGTGCATAGGGAAAACATCAGAGAGAAGGATGTCTGTCACATGTTTAATATTTTTGTTGTGGAATGTCTTGTCAGAGAGTGTGAGAGATCTGTAGATAAGGTTTTTGGCCATGTTTATTTTTTGATAATGAATGTGAAATGAGTTGAAGTGGAGGAGATGACCTGAGTAAGTGTGATTAGTGTAGAAATCAGTGGAGATAGAGCCATTGGTGTTGCGGATGAGAAAGGGGAGTTGATAATCAGACTAAATTTCTATTGTGAACTTTAGACGAGGGTGATAAGAATTGAATGCCGTAAGGATTCGGGGGGATTTTTCTTGATTAAGAATGAGGAACAGGTTAACTAAATAATTTTTTATGGAAAAAAAATGCCATTTGGAAAGAATGGAAGAAGAATCTAGGTCATTGAAGTTAAAATTGAAAATGTATGGAGCAAGGTTATTTCCCACACCCAGACCCTTAATCTGGTTATAGTAATTTCCTTGGTAAAGAAGATAGCCGGACGTACAACATAGGGAAAGGGACTAGAGGTAAGTGGTGGACCTGTAGTATGGTCTTGAATTGTAGTTCAGTGGTTGTCCACAAATTTGTGTTGTCAATGGGCATGTTTGTAAAGAGAGATTCGGCATCTAGGGAGGGAGCAAAGAATGTAACCTTTAGGGATATTTAGGGATTCAAGTTGTGTTTTCGGGTCAAAGGAGTCAATTTTCTACACACTTGTTATTGTTTTTCCACAACATTAGATATCACATTACTTTAAGTTATGTCAATTTTCTGTAATAACAATGTAAATCATATAGTTTTTTTGTTTTTTGTTTTTTTTCATTTTTTTTATGACACAGTATTTCAACAGCCCTGAAGATGGTTTACCTTGTAAGCCAAAATGCTGGCAAATAATAAAAAACACATTTTTTAAAAATTTCATTTATTTTTTTATCAATCTTAGCTGAAACAAAAATTCTCTAATGATAATCTTTACGATCAAAAAACGCTCCATTTGAGAAACTCAAGGAATTTATTGAGTACAATATTTCATAGGCACTTGAAATTAATGCCTTTTATGCNAAGTTAAATATTGATATATTAGAAGTTAAAAAGGTTTATCATGGGTAATACATACACATACACTCATATATATTTGTTTATTTATTTATTTATTTAAAAAGAAAGTTAAATATTGATATATTAGAAGTTAAAAAGGTTTATCATGGGTAATACATACACATACACATATATATATTTGTTTATTTATTTATTTATGCATCTACTAAAAAGATTTGCTGCAGTAGTGGCATTAAAACGCATACAATACAAATTGTGGCAGCAATATTTACTGAAAATCTATTTTGAAATGCATGTAACACTCATTTCTCAAAATATAGTATCTAACAACATTAAATGCTCTGTGTAAGGGAATTCATAAATTCTACAAAGATTTCAATTTTCCTTTTTTTATTTTAATTTTATTTTAGGTACTTATGAAAGAAGTTGTTTTGGGACCTCTTTAGAAACCCTTGCATCTATTAAAGAACCTATCAGAGAAGTCTCTAATGGCACTATTATTGAAAAGGTAAGTTATTCTTTTTTTTCTTGTTACCAACGTAAATTGACTGATAAATCACCTATCATTACTTCTCTAAGTTATACTTCTGTCATAATCTTGAAATAGTTACAATAATCCCAAGGATCCTTGTTGATCTTGGATTGGTCCTTCCCCTTTTTCTGTAATCAACCCTGAAGATGTTCACAGTTGTATAGATTTTTAAAAAAATTTGTTTTATATAAAGAATGAAATTTTTTTTTTTTTTTTCATTTTTTTTATACAGAAAAAATCTTTATAAATAATAAAATTGAATCACTCAGGTTATTGAACTTTTAAGAATGGGGGTTCCTGATTTATCTTTATTATTCTGAAGTTTTGAACTATTATAGTCTGTAGATGAGAGACACAGCGTGCCTTATGTAAATTATCGACTAGGGAAACTTCAGTTTAATTTTTTTTTTTTTTGAGCAATTTTTACTCTTCACACCTTTTTATTTTATATTGCAGACAGTACTCTATGATCTTTAAGTGATGTATGTAGATTGTTAATTATTAGCCAATTCAAAGGCTTCTTAGGTATGTATCTAAAGTGGGTTTTGTCTGGCATAAATAATAATAAGTAAAACAATGCATTTGTTTACATAGTTTTTATATTTTGGGTAATTTAGATTTTAATTTTTTGCATATATGTATATGCATATAAGTCTTGAATACTAATGTAAATAATTATTTGGCTGTTATACAAATTATGTTGATATTGGAAGCATTGTTCCAAGCGTTTCCAGAACCTCCCACTCTCTTCAGATTTTAGCTCCAACCAAAGAAACCTCTCCTCCTTGTATTTCTCCAGGATCCTCCTAGTCACTTCTTCTAGAGTTTGCCCATCTGTTACAATTCTACCTCTGTAATGATTATCAAGTATAAACAATTGTATTTGTAAATTCACATGTAAAGTAAAAATATATATTTTTAAAAACTCAACCGAGCTGAAAGTATAACACACCCACACATATTCATATATTTTGTGGAGTAATTTTTTGTTTCAATAAGCCATCATTAAGACAACAGTAATGTAAGGAGTTATCCTCGTTGGAGGCTAGTCTTTTCTCATCTGAGACAACTGATGAAATTTGATTAGCTTATTTTACATTTTTTATTTTACATTCTGGCCCTAAGCCTGACAATTTTATTGTCAGAATGATTTCTGATGTCCCACTTATATCAACCATTATGTTATTTAAATTTTTGAATATTTACATTCCTTATTGGTTGCTTAAAATGATTTTGTTTTTATGCGCCTATTCTTTTTTAGTCTATATAAATGATCTTCGGAGTTATGGCACTGGCCATTCTTTCCCTCATTAAACAATATTGTGAGCAATTACAAAATGTAAACTTATTTACAGAATGTAAGAACTAAATTATATATATATATATGTGTATAAATGATCTTGACTGTATGGTAGAGATAGATCAGATTATTCATATGCAGATAATACTTTATTAATGTGTTGAAATAAAGATGAAATTGTTAAAAATTTATGGTGAGGTTTTTTTTTTTTTTTTTTACTTCTTTCAATAATTAGAATTAAAGAGCTTCAAAAGGATATTTAAAAGAATGTTATAGTTATGAAATTATAGTTGATTGTTATAGTTTTATTTTATATTGAAAACTAGTCAATATTTTAGAAGTCCTTCAGCAATCATTTGGCAAACTCTTATAGAGTATTGTCATCGTTCACTGACATGTAAATCAGATCATTGTATTTAATGGGATGATAAGACGATGTTTAAAGATAAGTTCTAACTATCACAAGTATCCCAAACATGTTTATTCAACAGGTATAATCATTCTTAAAAATTTAGTGAACCAAATGGAGAATAAGTTTTATTTTTTCTAGTTATACCATGAAGAACGATTATTAAATAAATAAATAATGAATAGCATTCACATTATTATAAATTATATTATTCTATTCATTAATTAATATGCCAAGCTTTATTTAATTTTTTTAGGAAAAGAAAAAACACAGTGAATCACCTATAGAGAATACATATGCTGTTCCAAAAGAATTGTGGTTTCTTGTTGACCATCTTTACCGTTATGGAACCAAGACTAAGCATTTGTTCGTACAACCTGGACTTCATTCTGAAATTTATGACATCCGAGACTGGCTTGACAATGGACCTCAAGAATCTCTCCGTATCCTTTATGAAGTTTATTTTACTTTAATGAAATCTGGATTGGGCTTGTAGAGTCGTTCAGAAACAATTTACTTTGATTTGTTTCTTTAATTTGTATGAATTTAACCAAAATTAATCACCAAATACTATCATTCCTTAATCACACATAATGATTTTATCAAGTTCAATTAAAAGATTACATTGCTTAAAATAATATAATAATTTAATTGATTATAATTCAAAATTATATTAAATTTAAATTTTATTTTGCATGTTACATAATAAATGGACTGAACCCTAAACCAGTTAGATTTTAGAGTAAAGCATCTCTGCTGGCAAGATTTTACATCACCTCGTCGTAGGAAATCTAACACTTAGAAATTCAGTGATTGGTATTTTTTAAGATAACCATTTCACCATACTTGGGACTCCTTAAGGGCTTTCTTCAAGTTTTCTTTAAAATCTTTCTTCCCACATTCAATTTTACTTTGTTTGGGCCACAGGTACTCTCTATTCCATTTATCTGACCTAACAATGAAACCTAAAGATTTGTTCTTACTTCATTTTCATTAGTCCAGATAGCATTTCTTAACCTTTCTCAGTAAGAGTCATTGCTGCCTCCTCTTGTTAATTTTACTACAGATATAGTAATTAAACCCACGTATTTATAAATGTCGCCTATTGTACTTTTTCCATCACTTTGATTGAGAGTATAACTGGGAAATTTAAATCCTAGGCAATGGAAAACTTACTGAGAGAACAAACCTGAGCTTACACAAACATAACCAACATTCCATTGAATTCTTTGACAAGAAGAACAAACATTATCTGGGCTTGTATAAGGCTGAAAGTTGTTTTTTTTTTTATCTGATAATCTGAGGTTACAAGTTAGGTGTGTTCATTACTGTGCATTGTATTCTTTTATCAAATGTATGGACATGCTATGGCTGGTTACTGAGGTTTCTAGGACTTTTCGTGCTTAAGTTGTGGTTTAGTATCACAAATATTTCTGGTTTGAGCTAATCTAAAGCTGGAATTGGGCCTTGTACAGTAAGATTAATAAGTTTAAGTTTAATTTACAAGTTTACATTTTGATATTTTCCATGATAAATTTTGTAGAATTGCACCAAATTCTGAATAGAATGTGTTTTTTTATTATTAGCTTATTTTAAATCTGATGCTTAATTGTATGGTTCTCATTATTCTTTGTTCAGCATTCTCTGCTGTAGTGTTGCCATTTTTTGTACTTTTCATTTGTGTCCTACACACCTAAAGTTCTTTCACAACTCTTATGTATTTGTTTACTGTTTTTTTTCTTATTCTACCTGCCTACTACACTTCAAATTTAAAAAAAAGGAAATAAATGTACCTTCCCCTGTCCCCTTTCTTCTATACCTGTATTCGTATATTTTTTGTTCCATACTCAACTTAAGCTGTTGAAAATTTTGTTTATCATGAATTCACATTGCCAATTTTCATGCAACAACCATTTTTCAATTATTTATAATTGAATTTATTAATTTTCAATTATTCATTCCAACTGTTCTATTTTTCATGAATAACAATTGCAGTACAGAAAGATTTAAATGAAGTTTCATCTCGTATGATAAATTTTCCATGCCTGACAGGACAAAATTGGAAAAATGGAAAAAAATAAGTAGCCATAAATTTAATCTAATATTTTTCCTTAATATAACTCCTATAGCTGGAAGTGTTTACTCTATAGCTGAGGCTCTATTATTGTTATTAGATTCTTGCCCTGAACCAGTTATACCATACGATAAACATATAATGTGTATAAATAGTGCGTCTAATTATCTTCAATGCAAACAGGTATTATTTGTATATATTTTTTAATGTTAAGCTCCTAACATTTTAATGTTTTATATTCTAATTTTATTTGTCCGTCAAGAATAGACTGAGGCTCTGAAGATTAGGAGGGGAATGTGTGTATAATATTTGATAAAGAAGGGATCCAAGGATTTGTAGTCAGGAAGAATACAACCACTTAATGTCTGATACAGACCTATATCTTTGAGAGCCGATTATAAAATGCATATAACAATTCTTTACTGATTTTGCTTATTATCAGCTCTCTGATAAGGTAACAAGTGGGGAGGGAGGGTTTGGAAAAAAAACTTCAGTCAGCTCGGGATTGATGAGTTAGGCTAGAGCCTGGCAGCACCTGTCAGGAGGCTCTGTGGAGGTGGCCCCTCAGGGAGGGACAAGTTATTGGGTTACTGATCAGCAGTCCAATAATTTTATCCCCTTAAACTCTTATTGTTATGAAACCTGCACAAAGCTTAGCCAGATGCAACTTTGGTCAGTGACATAATGCAAGTTTAAAGGAATTGAAACATTTTATATAATTACATAAAATGTCCTTAACTTTAGTTCCTTAATACTTAAAAAGCAATAGGTCAAAATATAAAAACTACTTTTAATATCTCTTTATTTCTCTCTACTATCTTAATATCTCTTTATTTTACTTTACTTCTTTAATATCTTCAATGGTGCTTCATAAAATTAAATATTTTATGTTTAAAGTTGCATAAAAAAAGAAAATTAAAAAAAAAAAACTTTCAGCCAAAAAAGCTGAATATAAAACTGCCGAGAAAAAAGAGGTTTGTCAAGGTTAGCCTGAGTAACATAATTTCATCACAGCCAATGATAATATTAATTAATAATATAAATTAATTAATTAATTACATCCTATAAACAATAATATTAAACTACTGCCGAATAATTAGAGAAGCTAAATAAATCATGAAAAACCTAAATAATGTTAAGAGGGAAGAAGGATAAACATTAAGTCAAAACTAGAAATCAGCAATATCTGGCAGCAAAATTCATACAGCTACCATTGAAAACCTAAGCCTATCTGGCTTATCTCATGATAGTTAAAAACCCATTACAATAAAATTAAAAAAAGTAATCTGGGCTCCTTTGCTGACCCATTAACTTAATGTTATTATTATTATATTATTATGTAAATATCCTGTGTCACTATGCAGAGCAAAGAGTATCATTGTTATTATTATAAACTTTTATTATTCCATTTTTATTTCAGATTATTCAAGGACTGACATATCACAGAAGAAATGTTTTTGTTTATTTGTGTGCTTTTCTAAGGGAGCTTCTTCTGCATGCTGATGATAATGGTCTGGATGTCAAAACATTAGGTAAGTAGTACCATGTCTAGATTAATTTTTTTTTTTTTTTTTTTTTTGAGGGGAAGAGGCATTATAAGTAGCTATTGATATAACTTAATAAGATGTTTGCATGAAATGGTAATTCAATTATTTTCTTATGCAATATAAAAAGGTCTGAAATGGGTACAAGTACTTTGCCCTAATCTTGTGTTCTGAGGTGACTTTTTGCTTCTTTTAAAATATTGCTTTATGTATTTAAAATTCTACTAAATAATGAGTCTATTAATTGTTGTTAAATGTGTTTTATTTTTAGAGTTATTCTGGATAACTCGTGATGTCCGTGCCTGATCTTATGCTCTTGGGGTTAATTGGCTCTTCAGAATAACAAAACTAAATTTTGTACTAAATACTAAAAAGTATTGCATAACTGGTTAAATTTGTTAAAAATATTTTAAAAAATAAGTAAGGGCTATTATAAACAAATGAATCAGAAAGGTGTTTAATGTTTACAACTTAAATAATTAAAGGTGAAAACAAAATTATTTTAAAATTAATAGAATGGAATAGTAGTGAAATATATCCCTGATTAAGAGGAATTATCTTTGGCTTCTTGAAGAGCTAGGAGAAAAGAAAACAATTTATTGGGTGGTGATCATTAAATTCTTTAACTATGTTCACATAGGCTTCCACGGTCCTCTGACATATTTAACAATACTTCTTCTGGGTTCAACTGTGTCTTGGATTTTTTAGGTGCCAAGCTTTGGCATCTGTAAATGAGAATACTTAGTATTTCATATTTTAGTTAATTGAGTAATTAGGAAAATGTAGAAAAGGATTCTAAAGATATTAGTTTACTGCATGCCTTTAAATTTATGAATAGGAAGCTAATTTTTTAACTATTGTCAGTCAAGTTATTCAATGTAATTCTCTTTGCAGAATTTATAGTTACTGAAGTTTGGTCTTATAAAGCCGCTAACAAAATAGCTCAATTTACAACAGTCATCTGACCTCTTATTCACTTATGAAATAATATTTAAAATAATACAAATATTTTATATTTGTTGCAGCTACTCTTTTTGGTGGTATTTTTCTTCGCGACAGATGTCATGGTACAAAACCTTTGGGGCGAGTATCTCAGCAGCAGATGGACCGAAAGAAGTCAACATTTGTCTCTCACTTTCTTATCAATGATGATCCCATAGATTTTATGCCTATTGTATCGTCTTAGGCAGAGAATTTTTAATATCAATGATAATATTCATATAGGTGCTGTCAGCTCTCATTTCCCTTTTTATAAGAATTTTGTTTTATGGCCTCTGTAATAGTACAATTTTAGCTTATTTCAGTCTGACTGCTATTATTTATAATGTTATTATTATCAATAATTTATTTTCTCATGTTAAATCACATTAAATCTAAAAATATTTATTGGACAATTTTTTTAAAAGTAAATGTATTGAATATGATTCCTCTCTTTAATTTAAAATGTTGTTTAGTTTATTGTTTATTTATTATTAAAGAAATATCACTTCATTATATAGAAGTAAAACTGCTACAACTGTAATTTTTAATTTCATTTAAAATCACAGTTGTATTTGTAAAGATACATAAAAATCCATTTAGTAATGTAAATATTATCCCACCTATTTTGTTTTTATTTCTTGGTCTCTTGTAGTAGAAATATTTCATACCACTTAAATGTTTTAGTTGAACACTAATTTTTTAACTGGCAACTTACTTTTAAACAAACTTCAAAAGGATGAAGGAAGTAGCACATCATCTGTGGGGGCAAAATTCTCGCTTTCCCCTACCTACTATCTTTATCATCCATTTTTTTTTCTTCTTCAAAAATTTAAATTTATATGTTTAAATTAATATTTTGATAATTTAAATTAATTTTAACTGATGGATTGTCATTGGCTTAAACTTAGTTTGTTAATATAAACAATTATATTTTTGAAATATTTTGGGATGAAAGAAGCTATATTTATTTTATAATTTAAAAATAAGATTTTTCTTTGCTCTTAGTATTTTTTTTTTTTTTAGTTTATATTCTGTTGAGAAGTACCTTAATTACTAGTTAACTAAAAGACACTTTGTGCCTTTTGTGTGTGTGTGTGTGTGTCTTATTTGTGTATTTAATGTGGTCAATAAAAGTCTTATTCTTGACCAACTTAATACAAAAGACCATGTTGTGGAAGCCATATTTTATTAAGTTGTTAACTGTTTTGCAAAATTGATGTCATTGTGTGATTTTTATGAGCTGTATTTACTACAAAAGTACAGAATTTCATAGTTTCTCTGAGTAATAGTTCCTTACTTTGAATGTCTCAGTTACAAGATAGATTTGTGTCCATGATATAATATTTCTTGTTCCCCATGAAATAATTTTTATTAAAAAAAAATATGTGCAATGAGTTTTTTTTTTAATATTTGAAGAACTATCATGATGTGGTCTTTTGTATTCTGTCTATTGTTATTGAATGTTATTAATGTTATTTTAGCATAAAATTCTAGTCAGAGTCTGAACATTATTATATTATATTATAAGTTTTTGACATTTTAGCTGTTAGTTTAATTTTGGAGGCAGGTAAAATAAAAAGAATCCTTTTATTCAAATTCAGATTGAATGTAACACCCTTCTTTTTTTGTATTTGAGTGGAAGGATAATTCTTTGTTTAAACTATCAATTTTTTTTTATCTTAAAATTAATTAATAATAGAATCAATCCTATTGGTATTCTTTTTTAGGAAATTTGTTGTCTTATTATATTTATTTCATTCCAAGAACAAATTCTCTTCTAAATACTCAAAGTATTTTATTTTGAGCCTGATTTAATATTCATTTAACCAATAACCTAAACAGTTACTTTGTGAAAAAGCTTTTCTACATAATAAAAACATTCCTGAGCATGTGTTCTAGTTTCAAGCGCAAGCTTTACTGAAGTTCTTTCGGCAAAATGTGTATTTAATTTTCCTTCAATGATATTCTTAAAGGAAAGGTGGTTTAACAGTGAGCAACTTCCTGGAAAATTATACATATTATCATACAAAATCTTAAAATTTTTTTTTTCTTATTTTGCCTATATTTTAAAGCTCTCTCTCTAGATTATCTGTATGACAGTAAATTACTTTTCAAACAACTATTTCTTTCTAATGCTATGTTGTGAATTATCTTTGAATTAATTTTATAGGCTCAAGTTATTTGCTGTTACAAATAACCAAATATGGAACTCAACATAAAATTAATTAATACAATTTTTTTTATAATTGTATGATTGCTTTTCAAAAATTTTCTTTACGCTCCGTATACAATTTTCTTCTTAAACATTTCTAATAATTTAAGAGTGCCAGTTATTTGAAATTATTAATAATTTGTAGGCTGTTTGAAGTGATTTCTTAAAAATTTTCCTATGAGCATCATCTTTTAGTGCAAACATTACCTATCTGATACTAAAGGTCATAACCATATTCCCCACTGTTAAATAGTTTAAATATGTGAAATCAAATATATGTAGCACATGGCTAACTGATTAATAATTAAATTGGTTCTTTAGGTAGCTCATGACAAGAGTATGTTTTTTATATTATATGGCATTGTTCTTGGAAATTTCAAAACCCTCTACTTATTTACTTAAGTGTTTACCTAGTTTCAAATGTTTATTTGTGGTTTTCCTTAGTTTTTATTCATACTTATATGATAGTTAAATCTGTGAATGGAGAGTGAAAATTGTAATGATAAACTTTCATGTGAACTAGTATTTTTAAGCTAATTTTGCATTATGGAAGAATGTAGACAGAGTAAGCCCAAAAGTATTATTTTTACTACTTAAAATATTTATTCAGTTCTTTGTTTCCAAGAGGAGACATAAGATATAAGAATATGAAACCTCTTCAGTTGTTAACAAATCTTTTTTTTAAATTTTAGTAGGCTCATTTTCATTCTTGCAAATCTTTCATTTGCAAGACAAACTCTAGAATTTTAATTGATTATCCTCAAATTTTGAATTTAGACTAAAGGAAATAATTTTCAGAAATACTAATATTCTGATAAATTCTGAATAATAATATTCAGAAAACCATTCCCTATTAGTCAGACTACTGATCCTATACATTAAGTGAACTGTATACTGTCTCTTTGTTTTTTAAAATATTTGATTATTTATTTTTCAAAGTGTTTTTGTAATAATAGTTTAAAAATAAATAAAATGTAATATTTAAATTTTATCTATGATATAGTGGAATTTAAATGTAAGCTAATTAATGAGCTTGATCCAATAATTATAGGGTTGATGAATGTAGCTCAAATGGGAGGTGTGTTCTAAATTTCATTGTATTTTATTTAAAAATGTGCCTTTTTTTAAATATAAGTCGATGTTTCAGCTTACATTGTGAGCCATCTTCAGGGATATTAACAGAATTATATCTTTAATGAAACATGGAAAATCTGTGAATTATACTGTTCCTATGTGAGACTTCTTTAATATTAATTTGAATGAATGAAAATCTTTTGCCATCATCAAACACTTACTCACAGAAAGGTCTCAAAAATTTTCCTTATAAGATTTTAGCCCTGGAAATGAAATACATACTACTTCATTTGAATTTCAAATGTTAATGCTTACTTTTACTGCTCTCTATACATGAAAATTTTAAACCAAACTTAGAATAAACCTATATTTGCTCCCATAACTGTTATACATTTCATGACATCAATGAGACTTAATGCAGCATTTTGACATACTTTTTTAGTGACTTACCCCTTCCACTTGCAAAATTTTTTTTAGGGGGCTGGAAGGTCTCCCCCTTTAAATATCCACAATATTTAACAATGTCATAGTGATATAATCTACCAAGGATAGGTTGTAAGTGCCAGGCCCCAAATGTGTACTTATATATGAACAAGGATTGGTCGGGATTTGATCTTGAAATTTTAAATGAAAACTAAATTGTAAACCAAAAAAGTTTTTATTTTTGCCAACATTTCAGCCTTAATTTCAGGTCTTCTTCAGGGTAATGGGAGTGATGGAGGGAGCCTATAGGGTGTTATTTTAGAGCAGTAGACTCTCATCCCCATTGTCTTAAAAAAGGCCTGAAATTTAAGTAAAAATTTTGACAATATTTTTTTTTTTTTTTTAAGTCTACAAAAAAGTTTTTATTTTTTCAAATTTTAAGACCGAATCCTTGACCAATCCCTTATCATAAAGTTCAACAGTCAACCATATCCAAATCATAATTAAATATTTTCAATAGTTTTATTTCTAAGTATATTGTAATTATACAATTTTCTTTGCATTGCCCCCCCCCCCTATTACTTCATAAGCAGAACTCTATACTTTTCCTTTGTCTTTTAAAACAGTTTTGCGTTTTGCTTGTAAGGAGTTTCACGGACTCTCAGGGTTTTAAGTATCTATAAATTAATTTCCTTTCATTGTAGTTCAAAAATAAGTAATACAAACTTGTATTATTTATGATTAATATGTAGTAATTATGCAGGTAATATTATTGTCTAATTAATTATAAATTTATGTGTTAATGATAATATTGTGTAATTAGGTACATAATTTGCTCACATAAACAGAAGATATGGAGTGCTAAAGAGCAAATTACTTTTTTTTTATTAAGTATTATTATCTCTTTCAACCACTTAGGGTCATGGAAGTAGGGGCTATCTACAAGCTGCCATCCCATTCTACCCATCCATTGCCCAGGACAAGCTTTCATTATCGATGAAAGCTTTCTCTGGACAGGATTTAAACCCTCAGTACCAGGATCGGGAGAACCGAACAGATCCTATGAGCTACTGTGACACCCTCCGGAGCAAATCGCTAAAATAATTTAAAATAGTCAAATATATAACAATATGCATCTACTTGAATTAATGTGTTTAAAGACCTTAATAATTGTTTGATTAATGTCAATTTGTTTGACCTATCTGATTTCATGATGCGACAGATAACTAGATGGTTGACTCTCTTGATTACAGTTCAATAAGTTTATAGTTAATATTTTGCTTTAGCCTTAATAGAATTTACTCAATGTAATAGTTTTTATGTTTTTGTTGTTTTTTTTCAAGTGAAATACATAGTTTATAAGTACTGAGTTCAAGATAAGCAGCTGATGTACTTAATAATGGTCATAACCTAAATTCCGTTGTGATAAATGTGAAATTGTAGTGTATTAAAATAATATACCTATTGTTGAGGTACAAAAATAGAGTTTTAACAAAAACTAGGACGTGTAGAACTTAGTGAATTTGTTAATGTTAATTTAATTAATGTTTAAATTTTTTAGTGTGTCACAAATTTCAGATCTATGGGTGTTACTATTTTTTCATTAAAGCAATTTTAATTTAATTCATTAGGTAATTTTAAAGCACTTTCTGCTATTGGATCGAGCTCGTGTACTCTATTAGGCCTCATGGCTTGAAATTTCTCTGTTGGAAAAGGAGAAAGCTAAATTCTACCATCCATCAAAATTGGTTCAAAAGTATTTGTGGAAAATTGATTTTGTCTCATATGCAGAGAGAC
Source organism: Oncopeltus fasciatus (assembly GCA_000696205.2). Lineage (NCBI taxonomy): Eukaryota > Metazoa > Arthropoda > Insecta > Hemiptera > Lygaeidae > Oncopeltus > Oncopeltus fasciatus. The sequence continues at coordinate 57,793 of KZ810053.1, forward strand.
ATATTTGTGTTTCATTTATTTTAAGTGCCTTTAAAAAAAAAAAAAAAAAAATCCATCCCCAGACTCATACCTGTAAAATTCCCTAACTCAGAAGGTGGGGTTATTATTCTGAATATGTTTAAACGAAAACAGACTTATAAGAGTAAAGCAAATTGATCAATAATACAATATAAATATCAGTACTTCTAAAATGAGAGGAAAAAATAACCATTTATGGGTGGTTATATTTTTATTTCTCATGTCTATTAATAGACATGATAAGTAATTGAAATTTAATCTACCTATTAATTTGTAGAGAATCGAATAGATCAGTGTTGGATGCCCGTTTTTGGAATTATATTATCTTCACATTAGAAGGCTTTAAAAATTAGGGGTTTTAAAATATCTCAAATAAATTAAACTAATAAATTGTGAAAGACATATAGGAGCTTTTAAATATTTAGTTTAACACCATAGAAACAGCCACATTCTACTAGTATAAATAGCAGTATAAAAATTATAAATGCCAAAAGCTTAGAAATATTCACAAAAATAAACTTAGATTGTATAACTGAATTAAAATTAGAGTAGATTTACCATATAATGATAATCTTTCAGTTTGATAAATAATTATAGTATATAAGCGGAGGCTGCCAAACTAATATCTAGTTCCATTAGATGGTTGATAAGAAAATATAGATTATGCCCATTGAAAAAAGAAAAAAAATGTAACATTTCCTACTATAGTTAAATTATTTGGTGAAAAGGATTTATAATTTAATACCCCATTAAAATCCCCCCCCCCCTATTAGAGGGGTTGAATGTGCTCTCAAAAATTTTGACCTTTTATGAGCCTAACTTGGTACTTAGGCCAAATTTTAAGAATTGTGCTTAAGTAGTTTCAGGCAAAAGGTGGTGTTAAAGCCAAAAGATCGATTTTTAGAAAAAATCCCTAAGGTAAATGAAGCTGGTATCATGAATTAAATTTTGAATAACTTATTTAATTCTTCATTATCCTTGCATAACTTAAAATGTGGTACCAAAATTTTATCTTTTCAAAAGCATAGTAATTGTTGTGCATTTTAAATCTTGCCTTATATGTTAATTCCGCTTTTAAGTGATGAACTCTAATTCAATTCTTGCATTCTATATTTTTTACTAAAGAGAATGGAGATTGAATGGTTGGTCAAATTAGAAATAATATTTTAGAAAGCTAAATAAATGTAAAATGTGTTTTTCTAAAATTAATTTTCTTTAACACTTTTAAAAATATATATTAAGAAAGATAT
>KZ810054.1:12263-24193 GCA_000696205.2 Oncopeltus fasciatus
ATTTTGAGAGGGTTTTATTGAGATAAAGATGCAAATACATGTGTGTATATTGAAGGGGAATATTGACTAATCGGGTTATGATCAAACGATAGTTTTCACAGCATTAGGAATATAATCTCCTATATATTGACTTTGTCAGGCACAAACTTAGTGAATTTTGACTGGTACTTCCAGAAAATCAGCAACCAAATTAAATATGAGCGAAGTAAGTGAATTATTATATTTATATTATAGGTTGGAAATTTCTGAACGCAAATGATTCTCATGCGAAAGGATAATAGTATAAACAAATTTAGTCATATGGTATTATCTTGTAAAAGGTTAATACCTGATATCATGAAACAGACGCATAATATGCGATATTTAGGCCTGTATAAATTGAAATAGTCAATATTTATTGAAATTTTGTACATTAAACTTAATCATTCTTAGTGAAAATAATATAATGCATTGGGCATTGTTTTTAAAGGTGAATTTTAGCTTGCGTGGCACTCGCTACTAATAACTTCTAAATAAAATAAAAAGTCCGTCATGTGGGAGCTGTGTTATTTAAGCAGGTTTCCCATTTTTCATTAAAGAAAATAAAAATAGGAGTAAATGAGAAATTTAAAGTTAAAATCCAGCCTTCTCATGATTTTACAGATAAATAAAAGCTTCTCCCGAGCCAACTAGTTGGTAGCCTCATCCTTCATGACCCTAAAGTGGTTGAAAGGAATGTTAACACAAATTAAAAAAACAAAACAAAACAAAAAAACAATTTTAACCCTTAATTTAAGCTTCTTAGAATAAATAGATCTTACTACATTAAGCATATCTTCCGAAGTGAGATAAAACCTAATTTCTAAATTTGAACAAGATATTAACACTGTCTTCAATTAATATAAACTATGTCATATGACTTATATGAGCAAAATTACAAGCGGATACATGATGAAGGTGATTTGTGAGTAGGATACCTGCGCCAGGTACAATTCATACATGCAGTAAAATATTACTTCTTAACTTCCATTTAAATGGGCATGCTTCGGGAAAGGTACTCGAGAGTGACTGTGACATTTCATGACCAAAACCAGGAGGCCGTAAAACCCCTGTAGCTCATTAGAGCTATTTATGAGGGCCTTGGGAGGATATCTCCTCAGAATCTGCTAGCTTGTGAGATACGCGTCTTCTAGAAGGAGATATTGACCCGCATGTCTGCAGAAAAGCGCCCAAGGGCCCAGAATTCCTCCTGGTTCTGTAGGCGTAGCATCTGATAGCTCACTAACCATCTTCAAAATAAAATAAATAAAAAAATGCGGATTATAGCTCTACCATGTATACATATGATCAGTGCTTCAGGACAAGATTCGAACAGCTTTAAAATTGGACAGACATAATGAATGACTAAGTGAAACAACAATTCTTCTTAGATTTAGCAGTGTAGTCTATGCAGCACTGCAGACATATGTGTTTGTTGCATTCCTTGTACCCTTTAGAAATAAAATCCATTTCGGCTAAAATTTACAGCTAAAAATATAAACACTTCTACCGGGCTTGACACCATCACAAGATATACAAAATCTAAGTAACTTCACTATATGGTCAAGCCCAGAAGAAGTACTTATCAATATTTCTGGAGACCACGGAAGCCTACGTGAACATCAAAGGTCGTAGTAATTTAAAATAATTTAATTTAAAATAATAAAGGCTAAAATGCCTCCTATGAAACTACATAAGTTTATGAGTAAGAATTATAATTAGCAATGGGCACGGGCATGCTTCTAATTCTGACAAAAGCTCTTGGTCTCTTCCTTCAACATAAGTTTGGTAGTTCCAACTAACTCTGAGAGCTCAAGCCATTTTTATTCCATCAGCCTAGACCGCCACACATAGCGTTATTATTAAAATTATTCATATTTTTGAGTCCATAACAACCAGTATTTATACATAACATTGACATTACATTTCACATTGTTTCATATTTTTATTGTTTGTAAATCTTTTTCTGTATATAACATACCTCATCTCTGTCTTCCTATCTATAATTCTATATGAGTAATCGTGTGTATTGTGCTTTAACCCTAATGCTGACTTACAGGTCAAAACGTCGGCAATAATAAAATAATTACAACAATTTTACAGTATTTTATTTTTCTGGTCCTGGCCCAAACCCTGACTAATATCTCTAGAATATAAATAATTATCATGATTCTTGGAATGAAGAAGTTAAGATTTGTTATTACGGTGCCAGAAGATAAGGCAGATGTTGACCAAAGGCTGAAGATTGGAGTCAAACCCGAAAAAGAACAGTCAAATCCCCTCTCTCTTGCAGAATATCCTAATACCATCCATGGCAATATTCAACTTCCTTGTTCTTTCAAGTTTTTAAGGATGTTTAATAATTATTAGTTTATTATAATATTTTTACACTCCTTAAATGACAGAAGCAACGTAATTCTGTAACTCATTCAATCGATTCGTGTTCATATAACTTTTTTTTGTTTTTGTTATATGAAGAGAGATTTGTAGTATTTCTCCATTATCATTATTAAAGCAGTTCTTCCCGACAGACTACACTGTCTGATAAATTCCAGGTGTATTCGATTTGTCCGATGAAACGGAACACTGTTCCCGTCCTGGAGGACGTGGCGTGGCCTTCCGACCGTGTCCGCCGACAGTGGTGGTGGAGAGCTCGTTCCGAGAGCAGAGATGTATAAATGCCGGCGAGTACAGGTAGGATTGAGATCCGTAATTGCCCCGAGTGCACACATATCTCTGAGGGGTGGCTCGTGACGTCGGGCGGGAGCACGAGCCTGCCTCGACCGGTCTCATTTGTAATGCGATTGGCTTCTGGAGGAGTCCTCACTCTCAGGCCGGCGTAGAACACTCCCTCCCTCTTTAAATCGGACAAGTCGAATACATAAACCTAATATATATATACACAAACACAATCCACCAGTCTTTCACATTTCGTAATTCATAAATATATGCTAAATTAAACATGCCAATATCTCTAGTTAATAGAGAATTTGTTAGGGTGCGGTCAAGGTTGGAAACTTGTAACAAACTCCACCGAATACAAACAAATAATTTACTCCACAGGCAATAACTCTTCATGTGAACTTGAAACGAAGTATTTTTTTTCTTTGCCCAATCTTTCGCAATTTAGTGCCGGTTGGTGGGATTTTGGAAACATTAATCTCACAAAGGTACATGAGAATTTTTTTTCTTTCAGTATCTCTCTCTGCCGACCATTTAGCACTGGGAACCTTTTGTGCTCCTTCCTCTCAACGTATTCCTCTTTTCACGAATTTAGCCCATAGCGATCGATGAGAAGGGGTTGTGAATAAATATACCTTTTCCCCTGAGGAGGACTAAGGCATTGTTTAATTTTTTTAATCTTTACCCAATCTTTACATCAATTGAGATGGATTAAGAGTGGTGTCATTGGTCACCTTTTCTCCTCGTGTGATTGATATTGTATGTCATTCTTTTTTTTTAAATTCATTGTGGTGATCAAACTACAAAATTTTTTTATTTAGCAGAATGTAATAAATAAAAGTTAATAAAAAAAATTGAGATGTAAGTTCCAAAAAAAAGTTAAGTGCTATAATTTTAGATTAAAAGAAAAAGTCATTCATGTATTTTTATGACTGCCCTACATAGAATAGAACGGTAAAAGTCGATATTTACTTACTTACTTAAAAATATGCATTTGATTATTTTATTCATTTGTAGATAAATTCTAAATTTAAAAAAAAATGGCTCATAGATAACTGAAATTAAACAAATTTTCTTTATTTCATTAAAGATGGAAATCATTATTAGAGAGTTAATTAAGAAAATAATTAGCCAAAGTAGTCGTTATAAAAGGGGAATGGTTACTTTATAGTTACATTCCTAAATATTTTGCTTAATATGCATGAATATTAATTACATAATGTTAATGTAAAATATAAATATAATGCTGAGAAGTTAAATCTTTCATAAATTATTCTCAATAAGTTATTACTTATTAAATAATAATAATGAAGATATTAAAAGTTTTTTAGTCGATTAAAGGTTTTTGTCCTTCCTCTAGTATCCCATGTTCTTCCTCCAACCTCAACAATTACCGAACTCAAGCATCATTTTGGGCAAATAAGCTCAAATTTTGAATTATGCTTCGTTATTTAATAAAAGAAATAAATAAAACTCTACTCTCTTAGATAAATAATTTATATTTTATATCTTATTTCATTTGTATTTTTCAGATAAATTTTATGGATCATAAACGATGGTAAATGAAAATTTACACCAATCACGTTTTTAATATTAGTTAGTAAAATTAACAGTTTAGTAATTGATTAATAAATAAATTAATTTCATTTATGTAATAATAAATATATAACTTAATGAATGAGAAATTTACTAAAGTTCAATCTTCGCTATTCAGGAACATAAGTCCTTAAATTTGGAGTTCGCTTGCTACACATTCTCATCTTCTTTTTCATACTATTTACTAACCGGCTAATTTAAATTTTAAATTACAAATACAATAAAATTATTTAATTAGAAATTTATGTAAATTATTCGCATGACTTAATGCCTATGCGATTCCTATATAAAGGACGGGTTCTTTGTCTATTCCAAAAAGGAAAAAAAAGGATAATATCTTATTGCCATCTTGGCAGACATACTTGAAGACATTTTCGACAAGTATTAACGCCCCTCCAGAGTAGCTCATGGGATCCGTTCGGGTCTCGCAGTCCTGGCGCTGCGGGTTCAAAGACGCAAACTTTTAACGATAAATTGGCTTGTCCTGAGCCATGGACGTTTAGAATGGGGTGGCAAACTGCAGATAGCCCCTCCCTCCATCATTACAAGTGGTTGAAAGGAAGGCTATGGGGAGTCAAAACATCGTTCAGAAGAGAAGGTGCCGAGACCTTCAAGATTGGGATTGTAAAGACGTTAGTAAAGTCCTCCCCCCGAAGAGCACTCAAAACAGAAGGAGGATTCCGCCGAGGCATAAAAGGTCAATTAAAACTGGAAGGAGCTGAAACATTGAGTCTGATAGAACCGCAGGATTTATCGAAAGATGATGATTAACTTATAGTAAGATGATATATATATGTCTTACGATAGAAGATCATGGCGGTAAGTTATTCCACACACTCATACAGACAGGTTGCGGGGTACCGCAAACCTTCAGAATTCCTAGAGAAAGAGTATTCAAGATATAATTAAGTCTATTATTTCCGTTGGCCGAACGAGGCAATAAAACCGGGAAATAGTCCGACTCTTGAGTCCTTCTTCCAGGCCCCCATTGAGCGCCCCCCCCCTCCATCTTCCCCTGGGAACTGAGGAATTTCCTAATTAAACACTCCTGCGAGAAGAGAGCCACAGCCCCCGCCAGTTGGCGTAATTAATCCGCCTTCTAGGGAACCCGGCAGGAGTCACTGTTCCGAAGGGACCCGTCCTCCCACTAATGGAGATATATTGGACGGCGTATACACTTTTCCGATGCCTTCTCGATTGCTTTCTGGAGAGGATGATGTGACGTTCCACCCGCTATTTCCCGACACAAGGGTATCTCAAGGCTCTGACTCTCCAGCCGGAATAGACTAACATGGCATGGTACTATGGACTCAAATATACTCAAATGACAGGGATCTTGATCAAAAATCTATTTTAAAATTAGTAAAGAAAAGTACAGTCTTTTATACGTTAACAATTCTGTAACATTTCACATAAAAGTGAAAGATTTTTTATATTTGAATGAGTCATATTCTGCAATTTAGAACTGAAGAGGAAAAAGTTGTTTTAGAGTAGAGGGTTAGTTAGGAAATTGCTTCAAAAACGAAGAGACCTCAATTTTTAAACTTTCATATATTGTTAAAATAAAAAAGGTCATTCACTTTTCCTTGCTTACAAACTAATATTGAATGAGTTAAATGAACATACATATTAAAGTAAAATAAACAATTAAACAAATAATCTAAAGGGTTATTATGGCTACCAATGAATATAGAACTATCATACCATCCGTAATCCGTCTTCATTGGTTTCTGCAAACCATCTTCTGTTGGTGAGCGCTTTCGGACATTGTCCATCTTCTTGGCCGAATACATCTGTTGACTAGCATGTGAAAGTTGAATACAGACAGTGACAGTGAACACATGTATTCGGCCAGAAGATGGACAATGTCCGAAAGCTCTCGCCAACAGAAGATGGTTTGCAGAAACCAACGAAGACGGATAATAGAAGGTATGATATTAAAATAAACAATAATTGGTGTCCGTGCACCTATTCAATTACAAACAATATACACAAGTCGTTTGCTACTGTCCCTTGTTTAGCAAAGTCAGAGGCTGGAGGCAACAGGGTAGCTAGCTCATGGAATCCATTCGGGCCCTAACTTTTATCGATAAATAAAAGCTTGTTCTGAGCTATGGATTTAGAATGGGGTGGCAGCCTGTAAATAAGTGAAGGGTTAACACATAAAAAAAAATATATATATATTAGAAAAACTGGGATTATACACAAAAAAGCGAATGACTTTTGCAAAGTGATTCTCAAATTTACAGCCAATTTTATAATTCAAATATTTTCTAAGAGAATCTACCGTTTGCTTCTTGGTCGCGCACCGCGAGTTCGTTAAAGACCACCAGTTGAATTTCATACATTCAGAACAGTTTTTTTTTTCTTCTTTCTCTCTCTTACATTTCCTAGGAGACGCGTATCAGAACGAGGTACCGTTTCGGAGCGGCCAGAGTTCGGCCGCGAGCGTGTCTTCTCGCCCCACGATTTTTACGAGATCCTCACTTCGGGATGTGAACGCAACCATAACCAGGTAGAGTTACCGTTAGCAATCAGCCGGCCGCATGTGTCTCAAGTGTGAAGTCTTCTGGTGAGTGCCTAGTCAGCCAATTAACAAGTCGCTTTAGCAATCACACTCATCTGTAGGGAATGGTGAAGCGACGCAAGTGAGCCGATCATTATATTGAGGTGTGATTTATATTGCCTAATGACTATCAAAATAAAGGGATGGCTACTGTGCAAAACAAAACTATGCGGCTTTTCTTGATGCACAAATTTGTGAATTTATTTTTTAGTATAAGCGCTCAAAAAAATTTACAAAGAATAAAAGGTACAGGATAATACTTCATACAATTTACAAAATATAAACATATTACCAAAACTTTGTTACGCAGGGGCTAAGTAAACGAAAATAATTCCACAGTATCTCAGTTAATGAATATTTAAATTGTACTCTACGTGTCATGTAAAAACCCTACTTATAGAAAATATTTATTTTTTAAATTAAAAAAGGAAAAAAAAATAGGCCTGCAAAAGCAAACATTTATTAGCCTTACTTTACATTGCAGATAATTTCCACTATTAATAATCCAAATTTACTCAGTATTCAACTTGCCTTTTTTTTTTTTACATAAATAAAAAAAAAATCCGAATTTCAAAAAGAAAAAAGGGAAAACTGTGGGGTGTAGAGCGTTGATAAAGACAAATACACACATATAAATTCAACTGGAGAGTTTTTGACCGTAGAAATTATTAGTAGAGGATTTGTTGAAGAATTTTCAATTAATATGTATGATTTTAATAAATTTAATTCCTTAATAGTTCTATATTTAAATAAGCTTAGTATAGGAATAAAAAGGATTGTTTGTGAGAGAGACTAGCAACATAAGTAAAAATGTTCAGCTTAGAAAAGAATAAAATAAAGAAGGGAAAGGAAATATCTTAAACAATTAAAGAGAGGAAATAGAATATAAAATCTATCTGTCCCAGCCAGGACTCGAACATGGATCTCCTGCTTTCCGGGCAGGCCTGTTTTCATACACCACCGGGACGAGCCAGATAATTTATTAAATTCCCAACACACTAGCGAGAGCCTAACCCACGAGAAAGACGAATACATCGTCTTATGTTCCAGGGAGCTGGCATTGTCAAGCTATTTATCGACTCTCGTTATTTACTTTTATAATTTTCATTTATAAAATTTACGTGGGATAATAAACCACAACCAAATTAATATTTGGAAATATCTTAACTTTTCGCCCTCATTCTCGTACATAGGCCTTAGAGGAAGCTGTGCAATGATGGATCAATGCATCACTTGAAGAGATTTTGGGTTGTACCGCCTTTGATCGGGGACCATAGTACTCAGGGACCATAGGGAGAAAACAAAGAAGCATACTAGGAGAGAGAAGATTCGGCAGGGAGGGAATTTCCTAGGCAGGGTTTTGTACCCCCCCTCGTCTAATTTTCTCTTCCGAGAGAAAGAGACGTGTACTCTCCCATTTCCAAGTAGAAGTGAGGTTACACTTGCAATCAAAGGGCATTAAGCCCGGGCTGGCGCGTAGCGAGTGGGGTTCAAGGACGTTCGAGGCGCTTCCAGCGGAAGTCCAACCTTACCCAGGCGCATTCTTGAAGGATTCGTCTGGAAGGCAGCCTTCCTAGTATAGGCGGCACAGTCTAATACCCTTCTTAATTCCCCTACCTCTACTCACAGATTGCATTGCATTGCGTTAGACAAAACTTACTAATCACTAAATTGCAAGAAGAAATCTGAATCAAGCACCAAGTTCCAGTTTAACTCCCATCTCTAATGAAACAATTCCCACGATTAACATAACAAATCATCATTATTTCAATTTATTAAAATTTAGTTATATTTAAATAACAATTCGGTCGAATAACACTCTAATAAAAATTATAGATCAAAACAAATAGAACTCACAAAACTAAGCGAAATAACTAGTTAAATCATCAGAATATAATTATTTTTTAGCGTTGCTTTCGCTGTGAAAATGTGATTATTTCGGCCTCTATGGTGAAAAGTGAATAATTTGAGTTTTCAAGTGCTCCACTGAAAATATTTTTTTATTTATTCCAAAAAAAGGGTGTAATTAAGTTATAATAAATATTAAGTCCGCTAAAAAGTAAACAATATTTGTAAAGGCCCATCTTCATGTTATCATTTACACCGTAAATCAATTGAACAGATTGCNAAAAAAAAAAAAAAAAAATTAAGTTATGAAAATGAGTCTTGCTCATGCGCCTTTCTTCCCAATCCTACAATAAAACAGCTAATAGCTATTAATAACCTGTTACTGCGATGACCTGACAATAACGGTTGGTTGAAAATGCCCTTCTCAGATCTACATGTAAACATCTTACGCGTTCCGAAGATAAACGTATCCCACATTCCGACTCGCACACACAGCGTGAGCTCCTCTAAACACACGTTCAATGAGCGTGCACGCAGGAAGATATTATCGTAAAGAGACTGCCCTATCAAAAAATTAAATTAAAAAGTCTCCTCCCAGTAGCAGATACGAAGGTGGCTTCTTCGACCACATTCAAGAGAACTCCACTTACACCCCTAAAACCGGGTTTACACCCTACAGATATGCCTGGTTAGCCAAAAGTTGATATAACCAAGAGGTCAATTTTTTTATTAAGCTACTATAGGTATGGTTGCCAGTAATGTAGTTTTAGAAGGTGCAACTTTCAAACTCTTCTTAATGTTTATATGCTTTTTTCAATCAATTTATTTCTTTTATTAAATAATAATGAATTTTTATCAGTATAAGTGTAAAATTTACAACTTAACTGTAAAAATAAAGGAAACTATTATTTTAGCAATTTCTTGTTGGGAAATAAAGCTATTTATGTTGGTATCATGACAGAACTTTTGAAACACACACACACACACATATATATATATATACTAGCGGACCCGGGTAACTTCGTTTTGCCTTTTTTTTTTTCTTTTTTTTTTTTAAGGGCGTTGCTGGCTCTAAGCAAACATTAGTGTTGTATTATCACACAATTTAAATAGAGCTTTTAACGAAATCTACGGCCTTCAAATAAAAATTCATGGAATACCTATCATCAAGTTTTTTCACAGAATAATTTACATGGGTGTAGATATGGGCTCAATCAAAAGAGAAACACATGTATTTAAGGCAAATTGGAAATTATATTTATGTATTACTTCATCTTAACGCCAGCGGATAGACAATGTTTTTTGTCTTTTTATTTGGTGTAAAAACGTACAAATGTTTTGGCGTGCCAACTCGGGAGCAAGCCACATACAAATGGCCGTGTGAAAAACATGAATTTTCCAAAATTAACCCAGCAATATTCAATTATTGGCCTTGTGCTTTGTTGATGGTAATATCAAAGGCAAGGTAATATCAATGGTAAATCGCTGGAAATCATCGGAATTCGTGGAATAAGTACGTCTTTGAATCAGCCACCGATGATTGTTGCCGCGATTAGAATTGATGAACAGTTTTTGATGGTCAATCTGGTTCCGTTGCATAACTTTGGTGCGTTCAAGTTGCGAATAAGAATTAAGAATTGAAGCGAATTCGTCATGGACCCCCATGACTAAGAGTAATAATAAAGACTTTTTTTAAAATTTATTTATTTTTTATTAGCATCTTAACCACTAGGGTCATTAATGCATTTAATGTACAGAAGCGGATGATAAAGGAAGGAAGATTGTCCATAACGTTTGCCGCGAAATATGGAGGTGGACAGTCGAAAGTGAGGGGGCACGAACAGGAGGCCATGTCCCGGCGCGAGGAANAACAAGGTCATGTATGTACAAGGCCTGGAAAGAGGTTTGAAAACAAGATCCATCATACTTTCAAAACCAAATCAACAGCATAAAAGCTCAACCACGATGTCATACATTACTGCGTCGATCGATTTGTATTTGATAAATTTGCCGGGCAGTTTCAATTGACTTTGCTTATTGAGCTTGTTGACATCACTTTTTGGTGCCAAAATTGTACGTCCAATCCGGATTTTTGTAGGAGGTTGTTAGACTTGGGAATACCTTGTCGACAACGGCTTGAATATTTATTTGCATTTGTCAGAAGTTAGACAGGAACGAAATCTCGAATGTGGCGCGATCAATCTGAATTTTTCCATTTCCGATGTTCAAAAGTTGTTTTGAGAATGTTCGGGCAGACGGGTCATGCAACAAATGCACACGCATGTTTGTCGATAGCGTGATTTTATCGAATCGGTTCCAAAGAGAAAAAAAAAAAAAGTATATGTCATTGGTGGTGCAATATGAAAATTTGATTTTGCCACGCCCCTCCGGCCTGCAGACCGGAAATCAGACTTCACAGTGTCACCCGCCTGAATATTCTGAGGATTCCCTAAAAATTTCATCAAAATCAGCCCAGCCATTTTAAAGTCCATACGTTACATACGTACACACATCCTATTTTATATATATAGATATAAAATATACACATTATGTATAGTAGGGTAAGTTCGTTAACGGGAGTGAGGGGCATAGAAAGGAACCAAAATTTAAAACTTTATAACATTTATATTATATGATAGTTATTAAAACAATTCATATTAAGAAATATATTTATGACTGTAATTTCAGGTGTTAGGTGGCTCTATTAAAAGAAGAAACCGAAATCGGTATTTAATATTTTTATTGCAAACCGCTAAATTAATTTTCGGTTGAAATCAAAAGTGGTGCAAGGGTGGATGGGAATAAGATACATTTACCTTATTTATTTTACATTGATATCTTCGTCATTATTTAAGTTATGAAAAACGCAGACCGTGATGGTAAAGAAAAAAATGTATTTTTCTAAAATGTATGTTCCATAACATTTGTAGAAAAAAACGCATATCAAGGAAGATATTTGCAAGAAAAAACAACAATGGCTGAGAAATTCTCCCACTTGTGAAGAGCAAAGAATGAGGTTCAGTGATCTTTCCTTTTGCACTCACTGTCTTCCCCGACTATAAGATATAATTAGTCATTTAAAACTATTTGTATGTCCTCTTTTAATGAAGGGTGGGACGACTTCTTCGTTTACGGAAATCCAGCAGGATGCCTTTTTTTTTTAATTAATTTTTTTTTTTTTTTTTTTTTTTCATTTCAGAAATTAAGATGACTGAAGTTG
>KZ810055.1:17881-37467 GCA_000696205.2 Oncopeltus fasciatus
AGGGGCGCCGGGATAGCTCAGGGGATCCGTACGGGTCTCGCAATCCTGACGCCGCGGGTTCAAATCCCGCCCAGGTCAATCTTTTATTTATAATATAGAAGCTTGTCCTGAGCCATGGGTGTTTAAAAAAGGGTGGCAACCTGTAGATAGCCCCTCCCTCCAATGACCCTAAGTGGTTGCAAGGGAGGCTAACCCAGCAAAAAAAATAAAATAAAATAAAATAAATTAACCACCATCGCCCCGAAACGTATCATTTCAATTATTAGTACCTTCTAAATTTGACACGGTCCAACCCGGAAGAAGAAACGGTAAATACCTTCTAAATTACATTATATTAGCATTAAAACAATGTGTATATCTCAATACATACTATATATAAGTTATTTCCTGGAAACCATTTTCCATTTATAATATAGAGTTATTATTTAACTACCTATATTATTAAAGAAAGTAATTTTATGATGGCTGCAATAGACGAGCAATGTTACGAGACCGTAATGTGAGATGCAGATAAGAAGGGTGTGGGGAGGCGATGCGAGCGTTTAATAACTTTATGCTCACGGCCGGCAGTTAGGTTATGGTTACGACCATAAAGAAGTGCCGTAAACCTTCCGAAACGCCGCTCCGAATAAAACGCTTATACGAGGATATCCCCGGCGGGGTTTAGTATCGCTCGCTTCTAGCCCTGTTTAACTTAACGAGCTCAATTCAATTCTGCCGAGTTTTGCCGAGCTAGAATAGGATGGCGTATATCTCGCGAGTGCAGCGTTATATCTTTCGGACATTTACCGATAATATCCGTGTTCTTTGTTTCGTGCTGACATCAGTCATGTTCAACTGGGACTTTGTACTGTCTCTCTTCTGTCTCCTCCAAGAAATATAACCAATAACGGGAAAAGGTGATAGGTTATAGACGATGCCCATAACCCCGGACCAATAACGATTGGATATCACTAGTTTATGACGTCAGTTTAATTCCGTGGATTCTGAATTGTCCTCATCTTCCTCTTTCGTTGTCCTCTTTCGTAACATCATTCGTGCACTCCTTCCTTATCGAGTGGACTATTCATCTATAATTAGAGAGAAATTCACTCTGTTGCACAGGATTCTTGGTTAATCTCACTAAGATACCCGTATTTAATGATTACTGACGCCTGCAAAACGCACTTTTAAGCTCATGATCCTAAGAGACTACAGATTGAGCATGAATCTGGGAAGTCCGAAAGCATCTTCGAGATCGAAGCCTTTAGCATGATTTTTAATAGATTTTATAATCAGGTAAATAATCTAAAAGGTTATTTCTGCCATCAATGAATATAGAACTATCATACCTTCTATTATCCGTCTTCATTGGTTTCTGCAAACCATCCTCCACCAAGAAGATGGTTTGTAGAATCCAATGAAGACGAATTACAAAAGGTATGATAGATTTTATGATCTCGTAAAAGCTGACTGAAGTAAATCCACCAAACAGGCAATTTTTTCGTCTTCATGTTATATTCTGTATCGAACTTCTTGCTAGATCGTACGATAGGAACTCCTGTAATGTTGAACAAATAATAAAAGAGCCAGCGTTCTCAAGATCTTTTATAATACTTGAAATGTTTTTTTTTGCCTTGATTCTCCCCCCAAATGGATACAAAATGCCTCACTTCTTCAAAAAAACATTACGGGCGTAAAGGATGTGGTACGTCAAAATGGCCTAAATTTTTCTCCTATTTATGCCCAATAACCTTATTTAACATATCATACCTTCTATTATCCGTCTTCATTGGTTTCTGCGAACCATCTTCGGTGGGCGAGCGCTTTCGGACATTGTCCATCTTCTTGGCCGAATACATGTGTTCACTGTCACTGTCTGTATTCAACTTCTTNCCGGCGGGGTTTAGTATCGCTCGCTTCTAGCCCTGTTTAACTTAACGAGCTCAATTCAATTCTGCCGAGTTTTGCCGAGCTAGAATAGGATGGCGTATATCTCGCGAGTGCAGCGTTATATCTTTCGGTCATTTACCGATAATATCTGTGTCCTTTGTTTCGTGCTGACACCAGTCATGTTCAACTTGGACTGTGTACTGTCTCTTTTCTGTCTCCTCCAAGAAATATAACCAATAACGGGAAAAGGTGATAGGTTATAGACGATGCCCATAACCCCGGACCAATAACGATTGGATAGTACTAGTTGATGACGTCAGTTAAATTCCGTGGATTCTGAATTGTCTTCATCTTCCTTTCTTTCGTAACATCAATAACTTCCTGCACTCCTTCCTATTATCCTAGTAACTTCCTTATCGAGTGAACTATTCATCTATAATTTATAATCAGAGAAATTTCCACTCTGTTGCACAGGATTCTTGGTTAATCTCACTAAGATACTCGTATTTAATGATTACTGACGCCTGCAAAACGCACTTTCAAGCTCATGATCCAAAGAGACTACAGAGAATCTGGGAAGTCCGAAAGTATCTTTGAGATCAATTGATTGAAAGAAGGTAGGTTTAAAGAAAAATCAAATTTAAAATATTAATAGGAGGAGATAGTCGGGGTTCAGTCAGATGTTTATCATTAAATAAAAACAAATTGGTGAACCAATATGGTTTTTGCCGATGTTTCGGCCTGAATTTCAGGCCTTCTTCAGGGCTGTGTAACAAATATAAAACAATACGAATGAAAAAAAAAACAACTAATTTATGTTGTTTAATAACCTCTGAGCAAACCCCGACTATCTCCTCCTGATCACCAACGGTCAACCAACATCCCGTAGAATATCTACTAAAGTATTAACACAATTTATAGATCAAGATAGATGTAAAATGTAATTTTATAACATTTAAATCCAAAATAAAAAAAATCATTTTATTAATTTATATTATTTAATAAGTCGGATGAGTGATAGACAGTTTTAGGGGGAGATCAAAATTTAAAACTGTGATACCCTCTTTGTTTTATGGGTCAAGAAAAAAAAAAACTTGAGCATGATAGGCGTAAAATTTAATTTTTGAACGTTCATTATATATGTATATATATATATAAAGTCTGTTAAGGGAGAAATTTACNATATTAATTTAATTTAATATATTTTTACTAAAAACGTACATTTAAACATCACTTCAAAATATTATTAATAGGAATGAGTGACCTTTGTCATTTTTAATATAGGAAGAACTCATTCATAATTTGAGCATCAAATTATAAAAAGAATTGTGTTGGTACCATGACTTTTAAAAATTTAAATAGATCTTCGCAGATTCTATAATGGGGAAGCTAAAAATAGGATCATTCAAACTTCATATATTTATAAGCATCTTAATCTTTACGCACTCTACTAACAGTAATTTTTAAATAATGAAACCATATACGGTAGTTGAGCGTTATTTTGTAATCCGGTGAATGTGACATGTTGGGAAAGGGGGGAGGGTTTAAAGGAAAATCAAATATTAATAGAAGGAGATAGTCGAGGTTCGGTCAGAGGTTTATCAATAAATAAATTAAAAAAATTGTGAACCAATATGGTTTTGGCCAATGTTTCAGCCAGAATTTCAGGCCTTCTTCAGGGCAGTGTAACAAATATAAAACAATACAAATAAATAAATAAAATTAATTTGTGTTGTTTAATAACCTAAATGCGAACCCCGACTATCTTCTCCTGGTCACCAAAGGTCAACCAACATTCCGTGGAAGTTCTACTAAAGTATTAATTCTTTCATTATTATTTGCGAAAAAAAGTATAGAACAAGATAGATGTAAAATGTAGTTTTATAACATTTAAATCCAAAATTAAAAAAAAAATTTTTTTTCAAATTGAAGTCGGATGAGCGATAGACGGTTTTAGGGGGAGATCAAAATTTAAAACTGTGACTCTTTCTTTGTTGTATGGGTTACGAAAAAATTTCTAGAGCATGATATGCGTAAAGTTTTATTATCCAACGTTCATTTTTTATTTAAAAAAAAAATGAAAAACGTTTGTTAAGGGAGAAATTTACGAATCGCTTCTCCCAGTCTTCCTTCCCGGTCAGTCTATTGTATGGCTTAGCAATATAATAATCATTATCTTCTTCGGCTTGTAATAATATAATATAAATTTGTTTAAATCAATTAATGCAAGGGAATAGAATAAAAAATCTAACTGTCCCAACCAGGACTTGAACTTGGATCTCCTGAATCTCTTGCCCGGTTTGCAGGAGATCCAAGTTCGAGTCCTGGCTGGAACAGTTTGATTTTTTATTCTATTCCCTTGCATTAATTGATTTAAATTTACGTGTGATTAAAAACCACAATAAAGTTAGTATTTAGAAATCTGTTTAGAATTTGCAGCCCCAGTGTGTCATACTATTACATATGCTCGATAGTAATTTAAATCGAATAAGAGTTGAATATTAAATTAATAAACATATTAAACTTAGAAATCGTTAATATCTGCGCTATAGTGAATATTTAAAAACCAAAAAACAAAGTAAAAGTAACATTTGATGGGCGTAAACCAAAAATTAGTGACAAAGGAGGCAGTTTCTTAGTGAATTCTTTTATTCTAATCATGATTAATTATTATTATATAAGTTTTGAGTTTTATTGTTTTATCTTGTGTTGCACATAATTTCCTTTTGTGCATCTATTTAATTACCCCACATCTATGTTTTTTTATTTTTAACATTTATTTCTTCATACTTATAAAATATATTGTAACATTGACATATTTCTGTCAAAGATATATTATTTTCCTATTGTTTATTTGTAAACTTTATTTTTACTGTTGTAATTAGGACAGAATCAGCTATACTGTCAACTGTTACTCAAGGGGACTTAAGTCCCAAAATAGAACTTATTTTTCTTTCCTTCTTACTTTAAATTCAGCTATTTGTGTATATTCAGAATAAATCAAGTTACCCTCAGCGGCTACCAATTTTTTAAATATTCGGGCTTCCTTAATTTTGAGTGTTAAATTCTTAAATGACAAAAATACTTACATGCAACTGTGAAAGGTTTTTTTTTAAATATTTAGTATGAAGATATTTCATATTAATTTATCATTTAAAGACAATATATTAGAAGTTCCAACCAACAAACAAATGTAATACATAGCAATAAAAAAATTGTTTATTACTGTTGAGAAATAATGGGTGGTAGAAAAAGGGGTATTTTTAAAGTCAAATTGGGTAGTAGAGCTTGAAGTCAATACACTTAAATATTTACTATATAAAAAAAAATGTATTTACTCAAAAACGTTTCTAGAGAACTAAAGAAAAATGTCTACAACTTTGTTGACATTTCAAAACCGCTATGTCCAACATAACCTGACATTAGAGCCTATAATAAGACATCAGTTAAAATAAAATGATTTTAGTATAATAGATTTAAGAGATATAGAAATTACTTTTTAAAAACTTCAAACTATTTAAATAAGCATGGTGTTTTAAAAATTATACTCACCTACAAGCTATATCCTGCACCATTTGGTTAAAGAATTATTCTTCTTACTGAAACCAAATCTGACAATTTTCTCGAATCGATTCATGATTGCACTCTGGTATATAACAGTGAGGTATACCAGAAGATGAATCCAAAGAATTTGCACCAATTGAGTAAAAAAACCAAGTCAAAGCATGAAAAAGTAAACAAAGGCTGACTGATTTTGTTTTGTCCCCTACTGCCATTTCCTGATGCCATCACTCCTGCAGTCCATAGTAATTATTAATATTTTATATATTATCCATTTATATTACATTTATGTATCTATTATCAATTTATATTTTAGTGTCCTTTCTTTTAGACGTCCTTGATTTCATTTTCATAGTAAGGCACTACCCTACAACCACTATTATTACCTTTACCACCAAGTTCATAAAAAGTACCATTTAGAAGGCAGCTCATCATTATTATCATGTTTTACTTTAGAAATTATTATAATTTAATAACGTTAATTATTAATATATATTTTATTTATCACACTTAAGAAAATAATTATTATATAAAACAATAATATATTAACAAAATTGTATTTAAAAAAAAATAAACCACCTATACTGCGGATACTTCAAATAATCCATTTACATATTAAATTCAAGTAACACACAATCTTAATCTGTAAAACATACAGATACACAGTCCCACAATCAAATTCATTGTAATGTATTTAATATACTACTCAGTAAAATGTATCCAATATACTTGCATAAAAGTTCTCTTTGTAGTAAAAAACTGTAGGAAACCTGATAAAATTTAAAAAAAATGCAGTTCATTGTTTTAAGAAAGACAATATTATAACAATAACGTCTACTTCTTCAACTTTTTCGTTACTCTTAATTTACAGCAGAATTATTTTAAACCTACATTCACAAATAATAGGATGTCAAAAATAAATCCTGCCTACTGATTTACATACCTGAATTATCATATATATACATAAAAAGTATCTCCTTCCATATATTATTATTGTCACTAAACTAACCAACTAATGTTCATTCAAAATGAAAAATTAATTAAAGAAGATTACTCATTTTTATTATATAAAATACCATGAATATTTAAAAAATTTCTGAAGATTTCAATATATTTGTTAATCCTCTTTATGCCTAAAATTAAGGGTATATAATTACGGAATAATTTGAAAGTATATCCAACGCGAATTCAGTTATATCTACGCATGTTAAAGACTAAAATAAACTTAAATTAATGGAATGGAACCAAATTACCGCAAAAATAACAAAAAAATTTTTAAAACATTTAACAGAAGCAATGTTTATTAAAAAGTATTTAATTAAAACAATAAACTATAAGAAAGATGCTGATAACACTGATAAACAGTATACATCAGTCGTAAATAAACTTTATTCATATTATTTAGAATTATTGAGTAAATAAATAATTTTTTAGAATGACACCATTGTCAATTATTGTAATTATTACGTTAATATGTTATTCTTGCCTGAAATTTATTATTAGTTTAATAATTAATATTTTACCAAAATAAAAAATACAATTTGAAATACAAATAGTAAGGTATGTGTAATAAAAATGCATAATATCAAATATGGTAAATTAAGAATTTATAACGTGTGAGAATGGTCGGGGTTTCGGCCAGGAAGAAAAAAAAAATATACACCACAATTTGGAGTAATATTTTTATTTATGCCAACGTTTCGGCTTAGCTAGTAAGCCATCATCAGGGCAATGGTGTTGGGTGGAGAAATCTCCCCAGGGCGGAGTAAAAATATTACTCCAAATTGTGGTGTATATTTTTTTTTTCTTCCTGGCCGAAACCCCGACCATTCTCACACGATATTCGAGACGGTCAACTAATCATCAACCATGATAAGAATTTATAACTTACATTTTAAGAATATTTAAGTACAATTGTGAAATAAACTTTCTCATAAACTTGGCTATCATGAAAATATTCCATATTTATCTACAATATCATAAAAGACTGTATCTTAGTGATTTCTTTAAATTTAAATAGATGATTTTTAATTTTTTCCGTTCGCTGAAAATCAAAACGTATTGAACTCTTCAAGTCAAAGAAGGTACCTGCTACTGAAATTTATTTTTCATTGTGATTAAATTACAGTATCAAAATAAATTGTTGATGTGTTTTAAATATTTTTATATTTATTCTATTACAGTATTACTATGTTATTTCAAAACTGTTTATAATTTTACATGTTATAATTTAGATAAATACAGACTGTTTATTAATTTAAAACGTTCCAGAGAATCCTAAAAACTAGTGAGAAATTTGTTTTTTTCTCTTTAACCATATAAAGTTCAATGATGAAATTCATNTTTTTTTTTTTTTTTTAAATGTCAAAAAAAAGAAAAATACCCCAATACTACATTTATACTAACTGCTGGGCTTTGATGATGGTCGAAATGCTTAGCTTCGTTAAAAAGATAATATGTATTAACCACAGTTATATTTTATAAAAAACAATTTCATTTCATGGTGTAATAAATAGTAGAAGACTATAAATATTTTATTTTTTGTTTCATTTGCTTAAAATATTTGGAGATTGTCTCTGTCCGACAGTCTGACTTGGATGAACATTTCATTATTGATTGTCGCTAACTCGATTTATTTGTAAAAAAAATTTCTTATATATTGTGAGCTATCATTCGATTATATTTTCCACTTCGATCACTAATATGGATTTCCACTTAAATCTATAAAAAAAAATTATATTAAAGGCTTTCATTTCGTGAGGATTTTATTATTAATTTACATTTTTTACCAAACGGATTGATTTATTTTGAAAGTAGAGACATTTTTGGATATATTTCGCTTGTTCGCATATGCTTCCATGAATTCCAAGAATATTAATAAGTTCTTCTTCTAGGCTTGACCTAGTCGATATGCTATTTTTTTTTTTTTGTTTTTTTTGCGAGCTTTCGCACATCATCTGATGGCTTCTCCAGGGATGAATGTGGAATGAGGAGGTGCTCACTTTACTTTCAGCCCTGAAGAAGCCATCACGTGGTGTGCGAAAGCTTGGCAAGAAGAACCGTTCCTACATGGTCCAGCCCGGAAGAAATATTTATGAATATGTGTCGCTTATTTACAATAATTTAATATTAATACATTATTTTGTATATTCGCTCAACTATTTTAAGGTTTCATATCATATGTTTAATGACGCCCACCTCATATTTAACTTTTTTATTATTAAAGAAAAATGGCTATTTTCCTATAATTATTTTGCTCCTCATTCGGATAGCCGCCATTTGCAAAGCAGAAGGCGAAACAAAAGATATACAGTTGTAGATCAAAATGGCGTCCGATTCGTTTTACCGTTTCTCATCTGCTTAGAATAAATCGAGCGGAAAATAAGTAAGAGCTCAAATTCGACGCAGCTAATAAAGGGGATTAGTCACGAGAGATCTAGAGCTACCACAACCCCCGTCAGACAACAATGAACGGGGAGGTTTTTTTTTCCCCCCTGTCCATGTGTCTGTCTTTCTTCCCTTAGGCCATCGCATTTATTTGAAACACAATAACGAATGAGGCTTCGGGACTGGTGGAGGAGGGATTTGAGGCGATGTCCATTGGTTTTGTGTCTGTCCAACTGTGGGAGGGTACGAAAAAAAAAAATTTAAAAATCCAATTAATGTGACTCAGTCTGCGAAACGAAGGACATTACCTAGCTGTGTGTGCGTGTGGGTCCCTCCTTATCAGAGAGAGATTGGGGGTTGTTTACCCCCACCAACGTGCCGAGGTGGAAGGGTTGAGGAAGACGCCGCCATGACAGTGACGGGAGTGGGCGTGGCTGGGCGTGGATCAGCTGGTTAAGGGCCAATGGCCGGCGGGGGGTGGGACTGGTCAATACCCCTGCCTCCGACCACCCCCTCCCCCACCCTCACTCCTTTAAGGGGGGAGAAAAATTAGAAAAAAACTTTTTTTAAAATAAAAAAAAACACCCGAAGCAGACTCACGCTCCCTCCTCTAAGTCTGGAAGCATACCCAGAAGCCGATCAGACGGAACAATGTCAAAACCGAATTCTAGCTAATAAATAAATACAGGAGAAAAAAAAAACCCTTATATTTCCACCCCTTCCGCTGTTTTACTCAGATAAGTAAGGGCTTTAATATTTTAGAGTTTTATTGTAAGTTGGGAGTTTATTTCTGGAAATTGATTTTGTTTCGGCATATTGTTGGGAAGAGCTTTGTTTGCTTTGGTAATTAAAATCAACAGAACGTCCTTTGTTCGCACCCCTCCCACGCTGAGGAGGGAGAGAAAAACACGAATTAAATAAAAGTATAAACACACACACAAACACATCTCACAAAACACACACACACACACAAAAGTGAGAGAGCATGAGCATTAAAATGGAAGAGGATTTAGGAAACTGAACACTTCCATAATAAAAATCTTTAAATAAACATAAAATTGTTAATAAGCTATAAATTAAGAGAAAAAGTGGGATTTAATACCAAAGAAGTAAAGCATTGTTTAATCTAATAGAATATGTATTAAATATTTGAAGCTAAAGGACACTTATTTATAAAAATCTTTAAGCATAAGAGTTTAAAAAAAAAGAAAAAAATAATAGCACTCTGTAAGAGCAATTTAAAGCATACAATCCTAAATTTCATTTCATATAAATATAAATTTTTTTTAAACAATTAGTATCTTGATATTATTTTCTATTCTCTGTAATTATAAAATAATTTGCTTTAAATTAATAGAATGCCAAATTGACAAAACCTTAAAGACAGTTTCAAGTAAATACAGTTATTTACATATTAAAATTAGACATATAGACATATGCTATAAATAACTACAATATTTTTTACTTATTAGTAATGTTTAATTAAATATAGACTCTGGTCTCTCTTAAAACGAATTCTGCTTTTTATTAGTAATTTTTAGACAGAATTAAAATGAATTATTTTTGAAAAAGTTGGAAAACAAAAAAATAATATTCAAAGTGACTTTTTCAAAGCTTTATGAATTACAAATAATTAATAAGACTCATATTACAGAATTATTCATCATATGTAATTAGTTCGGCACTACTGTTAGTATTATTAATCTATCTATCTAGTGCTAAAGTTAATCTATAATTTTTTATCTAAACACAAACAGTTAATGTTCCATAAAATATATTATAAAATCTACTACTAAGTTGATAAAGATTTTTATTTTAAAACAATTTTAATTGAAAAAGTCAAAATTGCGGGTTAATGAAAAATAAAAATCTTTGTATACTTTTAATTGCAATTTGTGTTATTAATTTTATGAGGATATGAATAATGAGCGAATTGGTCACCAATACATTATTTTATTAAAATACCAATTTTAATTAAATTTTTTTTCACAGTGATATTTTCAGGGCTAAAATTAAACCTAAAGGACAACTCATTCATTCATGTAATAACTCTGATATCATAAAATGAAATTCAATGGCAATTAATATTGTGTGATTAATTTTTACTTTAATTATAAATTTATTATCGTATTCAATAATATAATAATCAATAATATAATAATAAACAATTGTAAATGATTGCACATCCTATTGTATTTATTTAAAATGTTTTGATCAAAATAATTAGTTATTGATTTATACCTTGTTATGAAAACTTTCAATCCTTTGAAATAATCGTCCAAATAAGAGCGACTTGTCATGGAACATACAAATTTCATTTGTTTTTTTTTTCTTTAATTAAAATTGAATTGTAACCAAATTACATTTTGGTACATTTAAGTCAAACTATTTTCAAAGGGTTGAAATAATTAAGATCATGTAGATAAAATATGTGAGGTAAAGGCAGCAATAAATATTATATGAAATTAATTAAATATAGTACGAAATGAAAGGTAAGAATTAAATACTATTAAGTAATAGAATGTATTTGTTAAGACATGATTCTGGATCTAAGAATTCGATTGATTTGTCCTTTTTTAAATTTATTTGTAGACTTAAAAGTTGAACTGTAATACAGAAAGGTTTGTAATTTTAATTAAATATTGGTAAATTTTAGACCTATTTTTCATATCTTAAAACTATATGTAAGTTTCAATGAAAGTGATGATTTAACTCGGAAATCTTTTAAAAACATATAATTTATATTCATTATAGGCATTCAAAATAGATCAAAGAATACTTATCTCAAAACAATTTTTAAAAAATTGATTATTCTATGGAAAACTATTTTAACCCTTTCAGACCTGGCGTACACAAATGTACACATAAAATATAAAAAATTTTTGTGGTATTTATTTCGCTACAAGTGCAATTCATAATTATAACTACATGCTTGTGTTCATATTCATAACAAAATAATTCAGGTCTGAAAGGGTTAATAACAACTTCAAGCATTAAATCAGATTTAATTATTTTAAGAAAACATTTCAGAGAACATTTGAGCACCAAGTGTACTAAATTGTTTGTTTTTTAATACTGCAGTAACCGTTGAAAATTGGGAAACGTGGAAATGTACCAAACTGAACTCATTACTCAAAATAGAGAGTCAGATTTACTCTTATATAAAAGAAAATTAAATGCCCAAGATAATACAAAAAATAAATATGAATTTACATTCATATTAATTATGTTACAGCTGATTATTTTGAAAATAGTTAGTCCTTCGTAATTACAAAAATATTAGATGAAAACGCCTATGATTAACTAAGAATTTCTTAACGATGTCTATTTCTTATGCCAAAATATTATTGAAATGAAAGTTAAAATAAACAAAAATGGATGGTTAACTAGGCATATTTGAACAAATATATTTTCATCCCAAGATATTATGTGCACTTTCAAATATTTTAAGGAAGGCATTTTGTGTCACTAAAGCTAGGAAAACTTAAACCTGACATTTTTGTTTCGGTTTGTTTTAAAAGAATTATAGGAATTAAGGTCTTATATAAGGGAACAAGGGAAAACAAAGTTAACGTAACTTTGAAAGTAAGGAGTGGCTAATGTTATGTCAATAAATCTTTTTCAAGATAAAACTCTTTATATCGCTAAAAAGTAATCTCTTCAAAGTATAAATAACGAAATCAATTTTTTTTTTTTTAAAGTGAAGATATTTGTAAAATAGGCATCCCTTGTTCTTCAAATATCTCTCTCTAACATATTATTCTCAATGTATCCCTTTCTGTTAGTTGTAGCGAATTATTTCACAAATTTATTGTAAGTTAGGCCGCAAGAAATAAGTTTCTTAAATCGAAGGTTAATAAAGTTTATTAAGAGAAACTATTTAGCTTTTATGATCCTTAAAACCGGACATAATATACTTTTTGATGAAAATAAATGTTATTTATCTTTTCATCTATCTTAAAAATTACTTAGAAATTGCGTTGAATTTCTTTTAAAATTGAGAGCAATTGTGTTTGTTATGTGTGTGTATACACACACACACACACACACACACACATATATATATATATACGCATAAACACATGTTTTTATTGCCCAACTAGTTTAGCATTCTTAGTTTTCACATCAGGAGTTTAAACTATATTATGAAAAACTAATATACTTTATACTAACCTTCCGCTATGATGGCTACACTGAGACGGAAGGAAACTTCGAGAGAGGTTACAGATAGTTTGCTAACAAAGGATTTTTTTAAAAAATATTTCACGATTTCCCAAATGTTATGAATTTTTTGCATTTATCATTATTTCAATTTTTTATTTTAAATAAAATTTCGTGATAAGTGTGTCATCATCACGATATACATAATTGTTCTTGTAATGTGTTTGTGAATATGATATATTGATGCTTAATTTCTTCTTTTTTTTCTATTTACTGACTTTACATATTTTTGAGATTTTCTATGTTTTCTTTCATTTTCACGTACAGATACAGATAACAGTACTTCTTGATGGAAGTCAAAAATAAATGACAATAACTTTAACTCATATATTTATTACACAACAAGTTTTGCGTAATTGTACATCTTTGACAAAAAAAAAAATTAAAATAAAGAGAAAAATAGAAGAAAACATTCTAATACTTAAAAATAAGAAGGAGTCAATTAACAAAAACAAGAAATTGGATATATGTATAAGTATTACAAAAAGCCACAGCAGAATTTGATATTTACATATTAGTAATTTATATAATCTTTACTNCATTAATATATAACTAGTGAAGAGACTGTTAATAGTAAGAAACCGTTAAGTTCTTCCGACATTTCTAGGCGTTTTAATGTCCTCTTAATTCATTGTGTTATTTTATGTTTACACCTGAATGCGTATGTATAAGTTCATACAATATTGTCTTGCCAAAAATGTGATCATATTGACAATCTACTTGTTTTTTATTAAGTCAGTCTAGCTATGTAGGTCATTTATAGTCTTGTTTGGAATGGAACTGTAAGATTATTAATCAAATCTGCTGAGGCAAAATGATATAGAAATATTAACTGAGGTTTCCGTTATATAAGTATAGAGTATTGTAATTGATTAATTTATAAATGATACAAAATAATAAGTGTTTGAAGTATATAATAACAATTTATTTTCAAAAATTGTAATCAATTGTAATTAAAAACATTTAATTTGATAAATTATAATTTAGACACATTGTTTCTTGGAAATTAAGTACTTATATTTACCGTTCTTCAGCTTCTTCAGCCGTTCTTAAGCTGCTAACCCGTTTAATAACTTACTTGATCTATCGTTCAAAAATTAAATTTATTACATTATTAATTGAAACACTATACTTCTTTTTAATAATTCTTTGAGTTAATTTCTGGTATATAACTTAATGTATCCGATACCGAAACATTATCAATACATTTATTGACATCAGTATGGCAAAATAGTATTTTGACTTCCGATCTTTAGTTACCTACCATTTTCGTCCGCAAAATTTATTTTTTGAGGAGAAGCAAAAATTTGTTTACTAAAATAAATGGGGGATTTGTACGTTATAGTAAACATATCAACTATGGGTTGTTTATAGGTGCCGCATACTCTAAGGTTTTTCTAATTTCTGTTATCTTGAAGAAAATTCATGTTATATTCAATAGTATTAGAGACTAATGAACTAATGGGTAATATTTGAAATCTGAGACACTATATTTTAATTGGCATTTGATAACCTTTTTCTTTATTCTGATTTTTTATTTTTTTCTTCTTGAATCATTTAAAGTTCCAGATTTATAATAACCTATGAAGAAGATATATTCATTTTATTGGTTATATTATTAGAAAATAAATTATTGAAATTAATTTGAAAGTAAAAATCATAATCTTTTCTATTCACATTATAAATCAAGTAGAATCCCAGTAATCTTTTCAGCTTGCGCCATTGGCCGTATACATTTATTATTCGGCAATGGCTAAACAGAATTTGATGAAATTTTATGTATAGGTTACAATTTACTCTTAAATATATCAAGTGCAATATAATCGCGGAGGTACGCCGGTAAGGGGGTTAAATGAAGGGTAAAATTCTCGTAACTCTAGACGGCTACTAAGATTCTGTCTTCCTTCTATCTGTCCCTTTTGAAAATGTCTAATTTAGCAGGCCTATAGATGCTTAATTTAGCTTTTAAAGGGGGAAACCTTTTAAATTTCTCCAAAAGTCAAACGCTTACTCAAAAAGTTCTTAACCTAATCCCTAAGGTTTTTGTTCGCATAAAACTGCCCGCATGTGGGCAAATATAGTCGCAGACAAATTTTTAATATTTCATTTAAATCATAATGGCGTTTCGAAATTGAGATATATTGTATTCTTCAAGTGAGCCCCTTTTTCCCAAGGCAATATTGTTGTGGACACATTTTTATTGTTAGTTTTCCGTGTATCGGGTCGAAGTTTTCAATGCTAGTTTGGAAATAGAAAAGCCTGCATCATTTAGGAATACATAAGCGAATTTGGTTTTTTATATTTAAATATTTGTACTTTTCTTATCCCCTTAATTGTCCACATCAAATATATAGGTTTTTAATTTTACAACAATTTAACAATAAGTAAAAAGCATTAATGACCGTAATTTTACATTTTCAAAATAAATTGGGATATGACTATAGAAAATGTACAAAAATGTATATAACAACATGTAATCAAATAATTAACCTCTTTAGAGTGAGACATTACTAAAACCTAAGTCAAAACATTTTACTCTTTATAGAGGGCAATATATTTTCTATCTGACAATAAAATTTATTATCCTCAGCTAGGTAATATATTCCTATATTACAATTCAATATTTATTAAAAGTTTGTAAATTTTGGAGTTTAAGTTATAATAAATAGGGATTTAATATAACCCAAAATTTAAAAATGCATATTCCTCTGTTATTAAAAGCAGATAATGTATGGAGAGAAAAAAAAAGTTAAAATAAATAAAACTAAATGTGCTTGTCCTAGGGTAGGTTACAGGCACCGGATAAGATTTTCTCCTATTTTTAAAAGGTGAAAAACATAAACAATTTTGTAACAATTTGCTGCGATTTTTATTTGGCATATCGTTGCAAAATAAAAAAATTTTGATTTTTTAGATTTAATGATTAGTCCCATCTGAAACAAAGGATTGGAAAATTTCATTGAATCACTACTCATTTCAACAGTGTAATTATTTAAAAAAATTAATTTTGTGACTGATAATCCTTCAAAATATCTTCCAGTATCGTTTTGGTTGTACAATCATACTAAATTCAAGCAAATAAAACCTCCAGGTTTTAATTTAATCCAATGGATTGGCAAACAAAAGCAACATGAATTACACAGTTTTGTACCTTGTCAATGATTTAAATGTTAAATCCCCGGAATATTTTTAACAAATGGCATGGTGGACTATTGTGGAACATATAATTTATTTTTAAAATTATAACCAATTGTCCTTAAGATTAGATTTTATCCTTAAATATTTATGATAAAATTTAATTTCATCATTAATTATACATTTAAGTCATTTTTAAACATTAAATTTACTGTTACACAAAGCTTAAAACTATTATTTTGACATTCAAGTGGCAATGGTATTATTAATTAAAGTTTATTACTATATTATGCTTAATATTTTAATGAATTTAAATTGCAATATATAGTTTTGAAATTTATGCATTAAAATTAGTAATTACGAGTACATAAGTAGTTGATTTGAATTATAATGTACTTCTTAATATAATGAGTAGTTGATTATATTTTTATCATTTTAATCATTAAAATATAGTTATAATTATTTTAAAAACTATAAGTAATCGTAATTATTTGATCCGTGATATCTTAAAACCGTACACATTAATATATAACTAGTGATTATAAAGGCTTGTGAATAAAATTTTCTTTTATTACTTAGTCTTCATCGCCTATATTTTTCAAAATATTTATTTTGACACACATTTATATTTTGTCACATTTTTTTTATATTTATCAATTAATACATTAATTTTTTTCATAGTAAATTATAAAATAAATATTACTCTCGTATATATTAGGTAGTCCAATGAAGCTTGTTTTATATTATAATTAAATTTTAATTGATTTTTTATTTATTATAGATTAGAAATTTTAGCTGTTATACTGCTGTAACAAGTCGATTCGGGGTTAAATAAAATCTGGTCGTTCAACTCAATATTAGGCTACCAATTGTTCCAAATTCTTCAATCGTTTTTTTGTATGTTTATGTTATTGCTGAAAGTGAGAAATAAAGGAAACTCTTCTTGCTCTTTCACTGTAAACAACTAAGTATGTTAAAAAATGTGAACAAAATGGAGAAATAATCCAAAATCAGGTGTTTATTAGAAAAAAATAAAGTAATTTCAAAAAGCGGTGGATTGACCAGGCCCTCCAGCGCGTTAAGCTTAAACAGTTTTATATATTTTAAAGCATTTATAGTCCCTAATTTTCTAATTAATAGTTTCTAAATAATCTACGTGTAATTGTAATTTATCCGAACAATATCAAGTATTATCAAATAATTCAAATAATAATCTAATAATCTATTAAATTTTGAAAAATTTCAATAAGTACTTAAAAAAGATTAACAGTTTAAATTATTTTAGATGGGGAACGATTTTAACTTGTTGAGTTATAGATATATTTTTAAGTGATTTAAATGATTGATGGTGTGAAGGAGTGTCCTTCTTAGATATATACTTTTCATTAGATAAATCCTTCACAGAAATATTAATTTCTTCTTCCTTGGTAATTTATAATATTATTTGCGCAATTATTTAGTCAATATTTGATGGAATTCAGAGGAGACACTATGAATTTATCTTTAACTATATATTTATGTACCTTAGATCTTTTAAGTGTCGTCTGAAAGATTTTAGACAAGGATCGGTTCTTCATGTAAAATTCATACTATTTTGTAAGTTTTGGCAATATATTTTTTACTCATCTCAAAACTGTAACAAGCAAAAATAACTTAGCTATTTTTTTCATATATTTACCCCTGTCGTCAATACTAGTTTTTGCATTGTCAGATGGTTAATAATTGAAATTTTTTTTTTTTTAAATGTATTTTTAAATATTCCTTCAGCCATATAGAATATATACAAATATATATCTGGATCTATTTTTATTCTTCTTTCAGATTTAAACCTTCTTTTTTGACTACGGATCATGGACTTAACTTCTTTGACTATGATCCGATTTGTTCTGCTTACACAATTAGTATTTTTAGTATTTTTCTACATATGTATTTCGAATTTATTTTAATATTGTTAAATTTAGTTAGTGAGATTCTTTATTTCATTTCTTATAGAGTTTCTTTATTCACCAATAGAAGNTGTAAATTTTTATAAATAGTTCTTCCTGGGCCAATTAAGAAAGTTATTTTTTGCTTTCGCATGTGATTGCTTCTTCAGGGCTGAAAGTGGATTGAGCAACCTGTTCAAGCCCGGGAGATGTATTTATGAATATTCCTGGGGACCGTGGAAGCTTAAGAAAACAGAAAATTCTACTTATATGGATGACGATTTGCAAAAACAATTAATCTTTTTATGTAAAACACGCATTTCGTGACAGAAAGGTCGAAGTTCCAATAGTAAATTTTTAAATTTGAAATTACACTTTTCTTAGTAATATTATACATATAACATCACTTTTTTGTTACTAATATCTACATTAAATATTTCTCTCGTACTTAATTGTAATAATTATCGACTTACGCTCTTTTTTGAAGACAGTGAAGGACA
Organism: Oncopeltus fasciatus; assembly: GCA_000696205.2. Lineage (NCBI taxonomy): Eukaryota > Metazoa > Arthropoda > Insecta > Hemiptera > Lygaeidae > Oncopeltus > Oncopeltus fasciatus. The sequence goes on from KZ810055.1 coordinate 36,483, forward strand.
TGAGATATACTTTTGCTGAATTTCTTTGAATCCTGTCGCTTTCCTATTGTCTATGGAGACAGTCCTGTAGCACTTATTACCTATATACTATCACATAGAGATATCACTGTGAGATAGCAGTGGTCCTGCCTCTTTGGACGCTCCAGGTAGGACTGACCAAGTAGCTCCTCTATATAAGGGTTGCGAAACCTCCACTTCCCCTGAGATCGTTGCAGCATCCTTCCGGCGGCTCACAATGCCCGTCTTGAGCTTTCCCAACCTCCGCCTAGACAATCCCCGATATGGAGAGGGTGGCTGGTTAGGGGTAGGACTATTCAGCCCCTTCCGTATTCGGAATATTTCAAAATCCCTTTCGAGGCTTTAGTCAGCGTAGGACGGTACGCACACACCTTAGATCTGTGTAGCTAACGGCCGAGAGTCTTGGAAAACGAGAAAAAGGTTCATCAATAACATGAAGGCAGTTACTATTCATTTTCAAAATTTCTCTATCTCTTAAATTATTATCAAAAATATTAATAAAATTTCAAAATGAATTAATTTTTCCAAGTCAGTAAATAACTGCCCCTTATGAAAGTAAAAACTGTTTTCACGCACAGTGGTTACCATAATTTATTTTGTTTTTTAATATTGAAATAATTATAATATATAAAAGTCTTATTAATACCTCTAATTAATTTATGTAAGTCGCCATCACTAGTACTCACATAATACTCGATATATGTACTCATGTTTATTGGATATGCATATATAAGTTGCGATTTTGGGTTTGTGCATATTCAATTGTTTTCAGTAACATATCATCACAATTCTTTAATAAGATTTTATGTAATTTCAAAAACTTTACGCCATTCATCGAGGTACATATTATTTTTGTAATATTTTTTACCCAAGTTTAGATGAACCTTATTATTATAAAGAATGATAAATATGATAATCTTACAATTGTTTTGTATCATTGTGTTTCACAAATGTTATATAATTTTTA
>KZ810056.1:10260-21066 GCA_000696205.2 Oncopeltus fasciatus
TATATATATAAAATTAAACTTTAAAAAATCTCAATCTGTTTATTTAATTTGTTTGTTTTCAAAGTATTTTGCTTTTTACAGCATCTTCCGGTCATAAATAAATAAATACCAGGGCAATGTCATTCAAAATATGACCTGATTTCTACTTCTGTCTTGAAATAACTTTCGAAGCGGAATGTTAAGCGCCTAAGATCAGTCGTCTAAGAATGCAAAACTGGTCGGGCAATAAATAAATTTTATAAGAATTATTGTCATTTATTTTTTCCTCCTCATACGTCAAAATGTTGAGACATTTTCCTAAACAAAATTATGTTTCTTGTCATTATATTTATGAATATTGTGTGAGTGTGCTTGTGGTTTGCGCGTTCATTTTTTATTCAAGTTTGATCTAAATTAAAATCATTTGTTTAAAATTAAATGCTGTGTAGATAGGATTCTTGCCCCTCAAATTGTATTCCGGGGGTAATGTCCGTTCTAGAAGGAGTAGAGACGACGCCTCTTGTGCCAGTTTTGAAATGCTTTTGAATTTGATACATTGCCAGCTGTCAGTTAGGAATTCGCTATCTAAAGGGACCGGTTCCCGATACCTCTTCAATTCATTCACTTATTTTCTTTGGTTTATCAGTGGGACCGATAAGAAACGTATTACTATTTAATTTAATTATTTTGAATTGAAAAAATGTTTGTGTAACATCACCAAATTGAACTATCATGATTGGAGTTGGGGTAACATTTGAAAAAGTTCTTTGAAAACGAATGGTGTAAATATTAAATTCCTTAAATGTCCTCCCTTCACTTTGGCTCCCGATCCCATTCTCCTTCTACTGTGCAGTAGTTGGTTGGCGTTGTTTATCTCATCTCCTCTTCCTTTGGACGATAATAATACTGTCCCAGTGCATTATCAATCATCACTAAAGCATTTGACGGAGTATTGCATAATGGTCTATTATTCAAGCTCAAATCCATATTTCCAAGCACCATTTACCTAATCTTTAAGTCTTACCTTTCCAACCATTTCTTTAGGGTTCGACAAGAACTAGATTACTGTGATCACTTACCAGTAATGCGTTCCACAGGGCGTTGGGCTCGGACCTATCCTCTTCACCCTTCACACGTGATATCCCAACGTAGGGTATTCATCTAAATACCCTCTGTTCCTATTTCCTGATAGCAAAGTGATCACCTCTTTCCCTCCTGAAAATAATTCAGTCCAAATGCGTCCAAGTTAATTTCCGACTAAGGAAAGAGTCTCCTCACATTTTACGTTTAGTAGCATTCTTATACATTTACCTGTCTGATTATGTCTGCTACATCTGGTCACCTTTACTTACGAATTACTTGGAGAACATGTTAGACACAAAAGACAAGAACTCAAAAGAACTACGAAATGTTATAGAGACCTTAGCCTCTGTTCACGACTCACAATAAAAAACGAACTCTGTAAGACTAAGCTACGACGTATCTGGACATACTTTGCGAAAATCTGTGGTCCCGCTATGCCTTCAAATATACAACGCATTATGAATAAATTCCATCTAATTCATATTCATAAAAACAATGCATATTTTTGGATCTACCTCGACCGAACCCCAACGTTAAACATCTAATAATAATATTTACGGCAATAATGCAATCAATGTAGTAATTAAAGATTAATTAATTTAAAAAATATTTTGTCGCTTAGAGCTTGGCCTACTAACTTGAATTTTGGTTTATAAAAAAAAATATATATTTTTGCCACTTAAATATTTATTTTGTTGCAATTAGAATAAATTTAACTCATAATAGTCTTTAAACATTGAAAAAAAAAAGCAACTGAAATTGTTATTTATTTCAATGAAGAATTTAAGTGTTGTTTAAATGTGTTGACAAAAAAAAAATATATATATTCGAAAGTATTTGTAATTAAATGGTAAAGATTTAAAATATTATTAGGAGTCGTGGTTTCTCCCCGTTCTCCAGTAGTCTTGCGAGTGAATTGGTGGGTACGCTACTACTATAATTATTTCTATTAGTTTAGTGGGGCACAATTAAAGTCTAAATTTGGAAACTTGATAATACGAAGAAGAGAGAAACTTGTTTCTTGGATTCCTGAAATGTGTGAGAGGCACTCTATAGGCTGGCTTAGACGGTAAGTGTTCATTTCTGCTTCTCAGCCAGCTATTGGTCAGTCACGTCTATACTTCATGTTTTACTTATTTTTGGCGATCGAGTTTTGCGATGTACATTTAAATGATAAAGAAAAAATAAGGAGGAGTTACTAGAATATGAATTTTTCTTCATTCGTTCAATTCAGCAATTGGTCAGTTAATGATAGTTTGTCGTATTTGTGATTTTCTCAATTATACTACGATGCAATAAATACATCAATAAAATGAAAGACATGCTAACGATTAATAATAGTTTAAGCATTAGAGAAGAGATACAATTTAAAGCATACTTCAAGTTCATAATTGAATTCGCTGACTCCTTGAGTGTACTACTCCGGCGGTACGTGTAGTGAGAAAGGGAAATCGAAAGGGTTGGGGGTGTGGGTGGGGGAGTACTCCCTGCGGCGAGGAAGGACAAGGTCGAGCCCTGCATTGCTGTGGGGTGTTGGTATTGATCAACAGGAACAGCTGATACTCTAGGTCATCTTCTACTAACATCTCCTTGGCTCACGTTAGGCAAATGCCTCTTACGTGCATGTCCCCTTCTAGCAACTTGCGTTTGTGCTAAGTAGTTCGTTATGGGTTACCTAGAACTGCCATAACGTTATGGGTTACCTAGGTCATCTAGTCATCTAGATGCTACAACACCTTCTCCTTGGGATCCTCTTAGGCAAATTTCTCATACCCTCTCTATTTGTAATTTATGATTAGTTCGTTATTGGTCAACTTGATCAGCTGATGATCTCGGACGTCTCCGAACATCTTTGAGTAAAGGTCACATTAGTGCATGAGTCGCAAGTGATGTTTATGATAAAATCGCTGTTGGTAATCTGAAACAGCTGATATTCTAGGTCGTCATCTACCACAATCTCCTTTGTTTCTTGTTGGTCGATTACCTCCTGCATGCTTGTCTCATTTGTTCTTTTTAACTGACTAATAAGTACCTTATTTGCCACTGGAAAAGCTGATGGTTATGAAATATCTTTTCGGCCTTGAGGTCTCATTGGGCAAATGCTCTTTTAACACTTTTCTCATATGCACTCTTCTTAGTTAGTACTTTGTTCGTTAACTGGAACATGTGATACAGCGTGTCATCTCCTACCACCATCTCTTCTGTGGGCACCCTGTCTCTTACGTACTTCTCTTATTATATATTCTCAGTACATGTTATTAGGTATCTATTGATCAAAGGGAAAAGCTGAAAATATTNGGGTGTGGGTGGGGGAGTACTCCCTGCGGCGAGGAAGGACAAGGTCGAGCCCTGCATTGCTGTGGGGTGTTGGTATTGATCAACAGGAACAGCTGATACTCTAGGTCATCTTCTACTAACATCTCCTTGGGCTCTCGTTAGGCAAATGCCTCTTACATTCATGTTCCCTTCTCGCAACTTGCGTTTGTGCTAAGCAGTTCGTTATGGGTTACCTAGAACTGCCATAACGTTATGGGTTACCTAGATGCTACAACACCTTCTCCTTGGGTTCCCCTTAGGCAACTTTCTCATACCCTCTCTTTTTGTAATTTATGATTAGTTCGTTATTGGTCAACTTGATCAGCTGATGATCTCGGACGTCTCCGAACATCTTTGAGTAAAGATCACATTAGTGCATGAGTCGCATGTAAATTTTATGATAAAATCGCTGTTGGTAACCTGAAACAGCTGATATTCTAGGTCATCTTCTACTAACATCTCCTTGGGCTCACGTTAGGCAAATGCCTCTTACATGCATGTCCCCTTCTAGCAACTTGTGTTTGTGCTAAGCAGTTCGTAATGGGTTACCTAGAACTGCCTTAACGTTATGGGTTACTTAGAACTGCCATAACGTTATGGGTTACCTAGATGCTACAACACCTTCTCCTTGGGTTCCCCTTAGGCTAATTTCTCATACGCTCTCTTTTTGAAATTTATGATTAGTTCGTTATTGGTCAACTTGATCAGCTGATGATCTCGGTCGTCTCCGAACATCTTTGAGTAAAGGTCACATTAGTGCATGAGTCGCATGTGATGTTTATGATAAAATCGCTGTTGGTAACCTGAAACAGCTGATATTCTAGGTCATCATCTTTCACAATCTCCTTTGTTTCTCGTTGGGCAATTACCTCCTGCATGCTTGTCTCATTTGTTCTTTTTTAACTGACTAATAAGTACCTTATTTGCCACTGGAAAAGCTGATGATTATGAAATATCTTTTCGGCCTTGAGGTCTCATTGGGCAAATGCTCTTTTAACACTTTTCTCATATGCCCTCTTCTCAGTTAGTACTTCGTTCGATAACTGGAACATGTGATTCAGCGTGTCATCTCCTACCACCATCTCTTCTGTGGGCACCCTGTCTCTTACGTACTTCTCTTATTATATATTCTCAGTACATGTTATTAGGTATCTATTGATCAAAGGGAAAAGCTGAAAATATTTGTTATCTTCTACCAATATCTTTTTGTTTCAGGTAGCTTTGTGCAAATATCTGAGATATAAGTTTATTATCTTATTAGTCTTGAAATTGTCTTGTGCTCAATTGAACCAGTATTATTTTGTGTCATTAGTCGAGTGATCTTAGCTCTTTGCTCTGCTGGACCTCGTTGTATTCGATCTAAGTGTTTTGGGGAACATCGTATTCCAGTGCTAACCTAACTAAACCAATGCAGTTACAGGTACGTTTATGCATTGTTTTCAGACTCTAACGTTTACGCCCTTTATGTCTGCCGGTAACTTACCTGAACCCTCGTTTTCTATTCTGTAGAAATTCTTCTCGCGAGAATGTATAGGATTAGGTATTATTCAGACCGTGCTATCGCAATGACGGCAATTCCATCGCGGAAGTAGAACAAAGCCGAATAAGGTGGGATATAACGTGCACAAATTAGGTATTAATTCTGCAATCGTTTAGCAATCATAACTGGAAAATGAAAGATTATTTTTATTAGTGTAGTTTATAAATTCTAGGTATGGGATAAGTCTTAATTTGTAGAATTTAACTGTGTAGAGTGTAATTACTAATAAAGTAATAAAACATCTGGGGCCTTATTTTATTTTGTTGAGAGAGAGAGATAGAGAAAGAGAGGATGTATTATATAAATTATTTTCACCTTTAAATGAAATTACTATTTTACGTGGTGGTTCTGCACGATTTCCCATTAACAAATTCGTCCAGTAACCTAAATATCGAATCCTGTTTTCCTGATTTTGAAATACAGTTTGCTTTCACTCAACATCTACCGATCCATAAGAAGAATTGGCGTAGCTAAATGAGCACACCAATACAGACAGCTCCATCAGCGAAATACGTCTAAAAGACCACCCTTTAAATTTTATAATCGTCCAAGCACGGATAATAAGCCTTCCGTCTTTAGACTTAATTTTCATCTTACTAATGCAAATTTTTTAAGCGCAGAGCTTTTGATTTTTTACATCGGATTTAGTTTTAAGCCAAACCTATTTTTTTTTTTTTTTTTTTTTTTTTGCTGTGTTAGCCTCCCTTGCAACCACTTAGGGTCATTGGAGGTTTCGTATTGGTTAGGGTAGTTGTTTGTTCTATTTTTGTTTGGTTTTGATTTTTATTACTTGCATTTATTTTTCAAATTATGTGATTTATCTTTAATGTCAAAATGCGAAAATTGCTTTTAAAGGTTGGGGCTGTCTCTCTCACTTAGCGTCTTCGAGAATGATGGTTTATTTACCACTCTTAAGGATTTTATGGTCCGCGGAATTCTGGATGTTCCTAAGTCTAAATTCACCTGAGTACGTTTTAAAGGAGCAATCTTATCCCTTTTGGCTATAAAGCGGAGAGAATGTGGAGTTGAGGTCCGTGTCACGAGTGGTGTTCCTCTCTCGTACACAGCTGTGCGTGGTGTTGAGGGCTAATGGGGACGTATAGAGGGAGTCCTCTAGGGCCTTTCTCCGCGTAATGTACAAGTTAACACCCGCGCCCGCCCCGCAGTACCCCGTGTGGGTGTGTGTGGGACGGCCAACTTGGTCCTCTGCAGAACTTCTTGTAGTGTTTTCTTAAGTCCTCTCTCTCTCTCTCTCTGGAGCACAGTCCCTTGGGGGAAGTGGATCTCGAGTGCGTCCCCCTTCTAAATGCTCTACTCCTACTTCCTTCCTTCCCTTCTCGCGGAATCCTCACACAGCAGGGTATTCAAAAGAGAGCCAAGGATGATAGCATAATGCACCACGCTTCTCTCTACACTATTATTAATTAAGTCTGCTTACTTTTATCACTTTTATTACTCTTATGTGTTCCTTGTTACTCATTATCAGACTCTCAGTTTTCTTGAGAATAATTTCCAAGTGCCAAGGGATGTATATGTATCCCGTTATGTTCAATTTACCACGTTTGGTTAAGGACGTTAGTGTTAATGTGTGAGCACATCAGACTGAAGCTGCTTAAAGAGCAGATTTTTCCACTATTTTCCACTTGGCTATTTTACTAGTTGTTCTCTTAAAAAAAAAAAAAAAAAAAAATCAGAAAATGATATATTTCATTATATATACATTTATACATAAATCAATATATTTCATTGGAATACATCACCTTATAAACATATATATATTGGATAGACTATATTTTTATCTTTTCAGGTGGAGGATCGCGGTATTAAATCATTGAAAAGAGCTGAGTTTCCTTAAAGGAAGTTTGTTATTAAAATTATTTTCGGTTGGCCACTGAATACCACTGTATCATATGTATATGTATGTATGTATTTATACATATATGTGTGTATCTGTGTGTTCCTATGTATTTAACTTTCACAATTTTTAAAATAAAGAAACTGAGTTCGGTATTTTCCTTTTTCTACCCGCTTGTTAGGTACGTTAATGACTGAAATCCGTTGAGGAGTTCGGAAGCTTTAGGAACGCTTGTTAAAGATAATGTTTAAAGGATGTATCTATTAAGATCTATCTAAGGTTAGGCTTTTCCCACACTCTTCCTGCCCGGATAGTCTAGTGCCAGCCTTAGAAATTTTTCATTATTCCCTCATTATCTTCCTGAACCTTTAGAATTAAATTGAAAAATTTACTTAATTCTATACTCTCCGCGATGGACTTATCTGTTAGCTTCATAAAGTGAATTTAAGAAAATTTAGTAGGCTACTGTTCGATATTCCATTTGATTTATTTAATATACCGGGGTAGTTGAAAAATAGGAAAGGCGGGCGATTAAGTTTCAGCGGTTTTGTAATAATGAATTATGGTCTCCCCTTTTACACCATCGGATTTCTTCCAAAAATTATTCCTTTTTTCAAATGTTTGGTATATTAGAAATTTTTAGTTCAAGGGAACAGAATAAAAAATCTAACTGTTCCAGCCAGGACAAGAACCTGGATCTCCTGCTATCCGGGCCGATACATTTACCAATTATGCTACCGGGACAAGTCTGATAAGTTATTAAATTCCCCGCACTAGTATCGAGAGTCTCCGAGGCCGACGAATATATGACATTGTCAAGCTGTTTAAATGACTCTCGTTATTTACTTTTAAATTTTTAATTTTACAATTTTTTTTTTTTTTTTGATATGTAATCCCAAGTAAGTTTTAAAACTTTTTAGTGCAAGAAGACAGAATAAAAAATCTAACGCTTGTTCCCTTGCACTAAAAGTTGTTACAATTTACGTGGGATTAAATACCAATGTATAAAATCTCATAATAAAATAAAATTTCATTCTAATGAATTGTTCAAGAAAAGAATAAGTATAATAACTCATGTTATACTTATGGAAACGTGCTGTAATTCCTGTATTAAGAAGCCATAAATGCTTTGTAATTATGTATTGCATGCAAAACGTTTGGGGTGTTGTATTCTGTTCGCGATAATAGGTTCGGTTTTACCCAGAAGGGGCTTTGTGATTCCACTATAAACCAAACTTGCTAATGTGTGCCGAGCGTCAAGATGCCAGAATAATAGAGAGTTCTAAATTATGTAATCATATCATATATACCACTTGTCGTATGAGTTGAGTTAGCGCATAGAGCTCTTAAGTTGATTATTAATGTTAAATACATGTATAGGGGCAACATTCGTCTCTTATTAAAATCAATTATCAACACAATAAATAATTTATAACAAATTATAAATATTTAAAATGTAATTATTGTTGTACTAGCATTGTATAAAAGTAGAACAGGTACAGCCTATGTACATAATAATGAATAATATTCCAAATATTTAGTGATAAGATGATGAATTAATATAAAAAATAGATTTACTTTCAGACAAAACATCTATCCATAAAATGTACTTTCCTCATAATATATTTCATTACTATTATTCATTTTTGACCCGTGATAATTAAAACTTGTGAATTAACCAAACAACAGATAATATTATTAAGTACAGGTCAAAATCTTTATAAATGAATTCACTTATACATTCGCCATACAAGGGAATATGAAAATAACACAACTGATGTGTTATTTCACAGTTCTAAAGCTCTTATGGTGATTAACCAAGATATAAAAAGATAAGTGTAACATAATGATTGTTTTGTTGTTGTTTTTTCACCAAATTAAGTTTCAGATCATAAGAGCTATCATTTTAATTTTTTTAAATTTAAAATTAAATACTTAGATGAATGATAATGTTTTTCATATAATATATTTTTTCCTGAATTCACCTTGGAAGATATGTATTTACAAGCAAAGCTATCTAAAATTCATTCCCCAGAGATTTCACTGTAGCTGGCACTTCTCTGAAATACCTGGCTATTGAAATAACCTCAAAATAAATAATGTTAGGGATATAAAAACAAGTGCGACTAAATTTATATTACTTCTAGCAGATGTCCCGCATTGTTCAAGATATTTAAATCATTGTTAAATCAAACACAAACTAATTAAATTGGTTTTTATTAATTTAAATTAATTGACCTAGGAAAATACTGTAGAATGTACGTACGTATTCATTAAGTAATTGGAAATGAGGAGACAGTTTATTGCATGTTTTGGGGGTAGAAATNATATATATATTAAGGCATTAAGTGTTAAGGCACTTAATTTTAATGCATATTTTCTATTAAAATATTTTTTATTTTGTAAATATTGAGCCTTTCTAATCTCTGGCGTATATTTTATATTGGACAATTAAGAATTGCTAGGTGCACTTCCAGCTGTCTAATGTATCCAAGGTATGACCAAAGTGAGAATATTATGGTTTCCCCTCGTTCAAAATTGTTTTGTTTTAGCCACACAAGAATAGCATTAGGGAAAATAAGAAATCTTTAGCTTATTTGAAGATACATATTAAATTAATACTATTATCTAGTCGAGATTTTACGATTAAAGGTCTAATTAGGGTACGTTCCAAAAGATGATAAAAAATGACAATTTTATTTCAATAAACACTTTTTTTTTTTATATTCCCCAATGTTTCGGCTCAATTGCAACACTCATATTTAAGACTGTTGACAGAAATACAATGCCATGAGGAATAGAATAGCCCAGTTCCTTAATGTCAGTTCTGGATCGTGCTGTACGTAGAATGTGTACGTCGAAGTAGAAGTGTTTCCCCCTGCGGAATCCCTCTAATCGCCTTCTGCTTTGTCGCCCCTAAGATGGGCCTGTGATGCGTTGGTTCCCTGCAGACAATGGAGGATGCTCGCTTGGCGTGGGTCGGCCTGGAGGGGGACCCGTCACAGCTCAAGGGCCTCTCTCTCTGACACTCGTTCTTCCTCCATCTACTTCCTCAGGAAATCCCCCACACCCCCAGAGTCACCTTTGTAAGTAAATCACTAGGCCTCCAACAGATTTTCCCACCTAGGGAATCTATCTGTTGAACATTGGTGATATATTTATATTTTTATTTGTGCTCTTCAGGGCCTACGATGTTTCAAATTAAGAATTCAAAGTCGGTCATTCATGGTGTTACAGAAAACCTTTGGATCGGAGTTTGATTATGTCAGAAATCGCTCTAAGGAGTGCGCTCTTCTATGTGTGTAGTGTATATATTTATATATGTTTATGAGTTTATTATGAAAATAGGCCTCTCATTTTCCTATTTAAGATTATCTCAAGAATTTTGAGTTAGAATCGATATGGGTATATTAACTTATTAAATCATATAATCCCTGTCTCCTTTTGGTGTGTTGAAAACAATTTTTTTTTTTTTTTAATTTGAAAATAATCTCCCTGTAAACATTTTGATCTATTTTTACTTTAAAACAAACTCAGTTGTTCTCTAACATTTAAAAGCGACGTGACACTGAAAATTGTTATCTGTAGACCGTTGATGCACTCGTATATAAACTTTATTGACCATCATTTTTGGCACCTATATGTAATGTTAAGAGTCGGAATCGGAATGTCAAAGAAATTTTTAAATCTGCCATGAAAACAACCTCAATCTTGAATTCTTGGCTCTCGATATTTTAAAAATATATTTATGTATCCGTGACGGATCTTTTTCTCTCATATAGAAAGCCAAGGCGGACTTATTTTTTTTTTAATGCGAAAAAAGGGGAAACCTGTAAGAAGAGAGGCATGACTCGTTCAGAAAGCTGTTCCAGTAGATGAAATTCTGCATTCGGTACCATGAGAAATTTCGCTAAAAGAAAAGTAGGATATTGACGTTCCTCTACTTTTTCTGTGCTTCGAAAGGATCTAGTTTCTTTTTTATGGTGTGAAAGGTTTTTTTTTTTTTTTTTTTTTTTTTTTTTTTTTTTTTTTT
>KZ810056.1:21348-42670 GCA_000696205.2 Oncopeltus fasciatus
TAAAAATGTATTATATAAGTGATGGAGATCACGTTATATAGAAAGCTTATAAGAAATATTTATTACCTACTATTCTAAGAGATTTCCTTGATTTGAGTAGTTCCTGTTAGACAAATTTTATTTTATTTATTTATTAAATATAAATGATTCTCTGTTATTGGCTGCTGTAAAATCATCCCTAATCACAGTAGTAATTATTCGAAACCATATTATTTTTTTATTGTGAAATCTTAAAAGAGAAAGAGATTTATTAGTATCTTATTTATTGAATATTTGTATTTTTAATTTCATCTAATCCTCCACTCTTGTCACTATGATCTTTATTAATGATCAAATCTAAAAATTGTCTTAAAAACAGTCTCTTAGAAACTCTATGAACTTGGCTTCGTGTGAAAACAAATAATAAACAACTGTCATAAAGGATTATAAACAATATCCCGTTGTCAAACATTTCTGGAAAATAGAGATCCCTGTAAAAACATTGGATTTGCCCAATTTTAGGGATTGCATTAAGTGCAATTTTAATATGTGGAAAGTTTGTGTATGAGTTAACCTTGATTTGATTTATTTGTCAACTAGAAGAGTTTGATCCTGTAAATTACGGTAGAAAAATGGCAGGGGCGTTTAAGAAAAAAAACCTGCATATTTCTATAAGAATGTTGTTTAGAAATTATTTTTTATAAGCAATTAAATTATAATTCATATTTCTATTGTAATCTCTGTTCAATCTAAATTTACAAAATGTCCTCAAGACTTCCAGTATGTTTTTCCTTTACTATATTTCTACTTCTTTAACTGTCTTTCCTGTATGATAGGAACATGGATATAATGTATACTTACTACACTTGACTTTGCCCAAATTGTACTGTAATAAATGTAGATTAAATGTATTTGCATTAAATTAATTTACAGGAAGAGGAAGTACTAATGAAAAAAAAAATGTCAAAGAAGTAAAATAAAAAATTATGCTGTCGAAAAGGTGAGGTAAAGAAATTCTCTCTCATACTCATGGTCTAGTCTGCAAACAGCGATGTTGGGGAGAGTGTTGAGTTGTAAGAGACTCGCAGAAAAATGGAATTCATTATGGAAAGGACCACATCAAGTTGTTTCCTATTTATAAGTTGGTCCTCGAATCAGGAGAATATGGAGTACCGGGATATTCAGTGAACTGGGAACCGACTACGTGGTATTGAATAGTTCATGAAGCTAACGTTAAGACATCCCGATCAAAAGCAGAAGAGAATGTGGGTTATTGGACCGACCACGTAGAGACATCAGTTGTACCTGACTCGAGACATGGATCAAGTAAGGATTTAGTTATATGAAAGCAGCTCATCAGAAATATAAGATATACATTGATTCTAGTGCCGTTATAGAAGGCACTCGATTCATTATACCACACTAGTATACGTATTATATTAATAGGTTACATTTTGAAGATTTAATGTATTTTAAAATACAAATGATATTATTATTTGATGTAGATTATTTTTGTGATATAGATTTATATTCCTATTAAAAGTATTTATTTAAGAATGTGTTATGTAAATGGGTATGCTATTAATATTAAACTGCTAATTAATTAATATAATACAGTAATGCTATTATTTAAGTGATTATAGGGAGAAAAAAAATTAAGATAATACTTTTCTGTTGTCATTAATTTTTAATTAAACCTGTTTTCACGCGCAAACTCAAACTGATGGCTTATAAAAGTCAAGACTTATATTTTTAATATTCTGACATTATATGTCTTTTTATTTGTAAATAATTCAAATAAAAACATTTAGAAGGCACTCGCCTCAATTAAAATTGTGTCACATTTATGGAAACTAAGAATTAAAACATTCTTAAATATTTACATTTGCATTAATAAGTAAATTATGGCTTTTTATTGTTATTATTGTTTATATTCTGACAAGATGTTTTTCTTTGTAGGTATGTTGCCGGTACAAAAATCATTGTAGTAAAACTCCATTATGAACCTACTCATAAAGTAAGTATTATATTAATATGATTTCTATTTCTACTATCTATATATATATAGTAGAAATAGAATTTTTATCATAATTCTTTATTTTGGTCGACCAAATGAGGCAATATTGCTGTTAATAGCCCATACAATTTTTAATTTGTGGAATCTGACTACAAAGTAAATATTAAACGATTGCTTATGCGTTCCCACAGGACGAGTTCTGACGACACTGAGCTCGTGTTTACAGTCTACTTGAGCACCTAATCAACACAAACCATTGTTGTTTATGTGATCGGCGTTTATGCTCTACATAAGAGTTCCTTCCAACTTTCGATTATTTGCATTAGTCCATGGGTAGAAGCAATAAGTCACATCTGCAGATATGTCTTATTTTTAATTAGATTTTCAGCTAGTCCTTGTAGATATGCTGAAACCTCTATATTTCTGTGTGATTATTTTAGTGGCGTTACATACTGCTGTCTGTACCCTGATAATTTTTTTTCCATGATGTGTAATAATATTCAAATTTATTTCAACCTTTGATAATCGTAATCTTATCTCTAATGAAGGTTGTTAAACCCAAATTTGTGCTTATCTAATTTAATTCAAAGACACTTAAATGTCCATCAGTGCTTGTGTAAACGTAACTCTTTATCTCCTTCCCAGTATCACAGTTTGCTCCCGCGACTACTCACACTTGTGTACCCTTGGGGTCCTGCGCACGTAAATTTACTGCGTACCCATCTAATGTTCTATCAAATTTGTAACCCCTTCACTATTTCATCGATCCCAGTTACTCAAAAGGCATGGTATCTTGCAGTGTCGGTGCTTAGAACACATATTGCACTCTGGCAATAAAGGTGCATTAGGTANTTTAGTTGGGGTTCGTTGGCAGATAATCCTTTATTAAAAAATACAATTTTTTTTAAATTTGAGTTTCTTGGATCTACCTTGACCGAACCCCAACTAAAATCATATAAGAAAACTATTAATGCCTTGTTTGGCATGCCATCTTCTTTAATATATCTTGGAACTTTTGGACAGCGAAAATTCCAGCCATTGACGATTTAAGAGGGGTAGGCAGGAGAGTGGGAGGATACATCTGACATCTTTACTTTACCGAAGAAAGAGGGAGCATTTTAAGATATGCGAAACATAATTTCCGCTGTTCTGCACAATCGGAAGGAAACATTAAAAAATAACAAGAAAAAATTTGAAAACCAAGATGAACGTAGAATAACAGGCCAGAGGCACTTTTTTTTTCTTTTTTTCTTTTTTACCTCAATAATATTTTTAACCAGTGAATGGAAGTTAGTTAATTTTTCTGTTGTGCTCACCTATAGCATTAATGTAGTGTGAAGTGAGAACCTCCAAAAGGAGTTACTTGTGAAATCTTGTAAATATACTCTGTGCTGCCTAATTACTGTCTACGAACTGATTTAAACCAACCCCCATCTCCAGGTGTGGTAGAAACTTAGGATTCGGTGTGTAGGTAGGTTTGGGTTTGAAAAATTTTCGAACATACATTTGTCTATCTTAACCCTTTCATGTTGTAGAAAAAAAAAAGAGTAATTTCAAGGGGACCTATATAGGATAGGACTAGAGCTTAATTAATGACATATATTTGAATTATAATAATTTATTTATTAAAACTTGAAAACTGATGTCCCTATCTAGAAGCGATAGGTATAATGAGCTAGAGATTTTCAGAAAGTAGCATGGCAATTTCTATGTCTGCTTTTATACCTCAGGTACTAAATATTTGTTTCGTTTGTTATAGCCAATAACTTCTTATACCTTTTCTTATAATATCCTTGAGGCACTTGCAGCTTTTTTTTGTTTAACGATTATAACGCAAACATGTTTAACGAACAATATATTATATAAGAAAATAATTTATTGATGTGAAGATATCTATGTATTTAGGTCCCTGAAACGATCGTCACGGAACTAATGAAATCCCGATTTTTTAAATTATGAAAAAAAGTATTCTTTCATTCTTGTTAAGGAAGGAAAAATATTTTAAACAATTCGTAAAATGTGCAATGAGATATAAAAGCAGTATAAAAACCCTGTAGCCTTTAGAAACTTGATTACCAATAATCCCGTTTACAGAGTACTTCTGAACGGTTACAACTCAAAGCCCTAAAAATACAACCCCCAGCTCCATTTTTTTTTTTCATTAATGAAATAGGTCTAGAATTCAGGCACCCCGCATTTCTAGTATCCCCCACCCATAAAAAAAAGTTGTAGATTACTCTTTGTGGATTTTTTTTCGTTCTTCTTTTATTTGGAGACAATACATATTTACTTTTTGCTGGATTGGGTTTCATAATTCTGGTATTATTCCTTTCTACCCTTTGTCCTTTGACAGTTTATATTCCGTTTTGTAACTCTTCCATTCGATGCGCTATTAAGGGTGCAGAAAATAAATCTCTAAAAGAAATGATAAATTCAGAGAGCACAGTTCTCCTTGTCCCCAAGTTTAATGAGGTATAAACCAAAAGTGACAAGTTTTATACAAGAAATGCATAGGAAGCCAGAAAAAAAAATATTACTATCACAGCCGGGACTCGAATCCGGGTCACCTTCATTCCAGGCAAGTATGCTGACCACTGAACAGTGCATTTCTTGTGTAAAACGTAACGCGGGATTATCTAGCTCAACTGATATTATTATACAACACTCACAACTTTTAAATCGGCTTCATGTCACTTTTTAGTGAAATTTGTTCAATAGTTTAATTATTTGAACAATGTATTAGCCATGCGATGAAGTTGTGTGCTATCCATGACAGGTTTTCCTTCACATGTTTCTGCATTCTGAAAATCTATGTCGTGATAAGAAGTTATCTGTATGGACTATTTGAGTCCACATATTGCGCGGCGGTTGACAGTTGGCCATTGCCTCTTAACCTTCCCAGTTGAACGACCACTGATTCATAAATTTCCTTCCATTCATTTCGCATTCATCATTGTTATTATGCCACTGGCTATTTCTCATGCGTCTTTAACTGTCTTATGTCACCAGTTGAATATATGTTGTTATTATTCTTGTGCTGGAATATTTATTTTGCAATATATTTCATAATGTTTTCATTTTTGTATTGTTAGCCTCCCTTTCAACCACTTAGGGTCATTGGAGGGAGGGGCTATCTATAGGTTGCCACCCCATTTTAAACACCCATGTCTCAGGTCAAGCTTCTATTTATAAATAAAAGATTGATCCGGACGGGAATTAAACCCACACCGTCAGAATTGTACGGATTCTCTGAGCTACCTTGGCTCCCCTGATTTTATGTATATAATTATCTTTTTATGAAGATATTTATAATTTCTAGTTTTTATTAGATGTTGTTATTAGTTTTATCTTAATTCTATGTTCGAGGAAAATATTTTTCTTCCTACGAGCTTTTTATTTTATAAATTTACTAATAGGCATAAATGTGTTTTATTGAAACCAGCTTATTTAAAATAGCACTTAATGGGCTGATATTTTAAACATGGTATTTTGAAGTATTTTCCATTAATATTTGTTTTTATGCATTTCATATATATTTATGTGAAAGCCTCTATTGAGAATTATTTTCTTAGTAACTTATATATAACTGCTTTGACTAATTAGGATATATCATTGTCTATCCTTAATCTTTTACTGGACAGGTTATCTGGTTTAGAAGTAATAAAATCGAAATAATGGTAGAATTTTCTCTCGAATCATACACCTTTTTAATATTAATAAAAATCAATTGAGGTCCTTGTAGTATGATAAACAATTATGTATCAAAAGAAATCCACATACTCTATTCAATTGTTGAGTTGCACAAATTGCGATACTCTTCTTTGTCTACTTAATCACTCTGCCGCTCTCAATGTTCATCTACCTTGGCCCTGCCTTGCAGCTAATACACCTTTCATGCCTCGTAGTAGGGGATTTAAACCTTAGGCCCTGTATAGCAATAGGGTGTCCAGAGCTCTGCCCCCCTGAAATTTTTTATCTTTCTCTGTTTCGTTATATTGATCATTTGGTTCCGTTCGTCCATTTATATTATTTTATTTATCTTAATAAGTCGTATCTAATGCATTATTAGATTTGGACTATGTAAGCATCAAATCTAATGTGTTCAAGATTAACATATACATTATAAAGCAGAGATATATATTACAATACAAATATTGACAGAAGAATCGTAAAAACTAATGTTGTATAAAAGCCATTTTATACAACATTAGTTTTTACGATTCTTCTGTCAATATTTGTATTGTAATATATATCTCTGCTTTATAATTTATGCCTTTATATGAGTTCACATAAACACAGATGCGAGTGCACGATCGCACTCACGGACACACACGATTTAAACGCATTTCGCTGTGTTTTTTTCAGTAGTTTTCAAAATATATTTTAATGGCATTAATGAATGAGTTAGAGTATTTTAGAAATGCCTAAAATAACATTTAGATTTTTTGCTTCACTGTTTTATTTAGTTTAATTTTAAGATCTTAAACAAGAAATATTAACTTACACTAAATAAAATAGCGAAGACAAATTTTTATCTCATAAGTAATAAGTGATTTTTCTAATTTCATTATAGAAGAGAGTTATGTACTCCTGAGGAGCTCTTTGTGTAAACATATGAATGTTTTTTGATCTGTAGATTTTTGCCAGTTTAAATGTGATTTTATAAATTGTAAAAGTTCTTATATGTATGTTATTATATGCCTTATGATAAAATGGACGTCAAAGGGAAGCGTACATGTAAGCAAGAAATAAGGAGTGTTACTTAGCGAAGCTATAGATGTTTTTTATTTTACAATGTATTCAGTTTGGAAATTATCATTTTTTTTTTTAAACTAAAATTACCTAGGTATTTTGTTATATTATCTAATATGTTTTTCTGAACCATCGATGAGGTGCAGTTGTTTCTTATCCATTTCTTCTCTTCGCAACTTGACAAAGTTACCATAATCAAGATGAAACTGTACTGTTTAGTTGAGTGCATTTTAACAATTTCTGCTGGCCTGAATCCGACAATAGCTTTGCTGTACAGCCACTGTAATATTCCACGGCCAACTATTGACACTGCTATTGGACAGTACGTGAGATTCAAGGTTGCTTCGTATCTCTTAGATAAGCTTGTGCTACATGCTTTCTTTGGTTTTTTTTCTCTTATTTTCTTAAACCTTATCAAAAGTTTTCAGTATCTTATCAATAGTCCTTTACTATCAAGGAATGTTTACAATTTTTTTTTCTTTATTGAATCTTATTGATAGATAATTCCATACTTGTGTTTACTAAAAATTAGATTTCAACAAATGGTTATTTCCTAAATCAATTTAATAGTCTTAGGTTTTTTTTTTGTCTTTATCTATTTGTAATTGTTTTACTATAGAGTTTCTTTATTTCTTCATATTTTTGTTATTATTATGGTAAAACATGCACTGGCATTTTTCTCCCCCTCTCAATCCCTCCTTGACTCCCTGCCTAGTCTCCTTCTTATCCTAGGATAAGGAGAAGATGGGTGCCGGATAGTCTATCGCGGGTTAACCTGGGCTCCTCTCTGAGGACGGGTTAAGTCCCGGGATAGACGAGCAAGGACTCTTATCATGTACCCCATCAAAAATTAAGTGTATAAAATGTACAGAATATTTTGTTTTCCTTAATAAAAAAGAGTTAATATATTATGGTAAAACGAGTTATACTTTCATCTTTCTACGAAAAACGCTTGTCATAAAATATATTCATTCATATTAATTGCAGATATTTATGAATTAAGATTACACAGAGCATTGTAAGACTCCCTTAGTTTTTTTTTAGTTATAGAAACCTTCCCGTTATAATTACACCCCTTCATTTAAAAATGGATGAAATTTATCAATAAAATTTGTAACTGAAATGGGACTTAATCCCAAATATTTCACTTCGCATTTAAATAATCTTTTCAATTGTTACAGGTTAATTAATAGAATGGTTTCGTAAATGGCGACCGGAGTGTAAACCTTAATTGTTTACGATCATTATTCAACTTCCCTGACAGTTTTGTAACTAGGTATCTTGCGTTAAATTAATGGTGAGATAACATTTTTTAATGTAGCGAAAATTAAAGTGTTTCATTTAATAGTTTGGACTGGATTGTTTACGTGAAACTCAAAACTAGATAAAACTAATTAATTTTTTTGTTAAAAAACAGAATTTAATGAATTCTAGAGTTTTAAATTGAAAACCTCATTAAAAATATTCCATTAGCTTGAGCGTTAATATTTTTCATAAACCAATAGAATTCTTATTATAACTGTGGGTTTACCTGATATCTAAAATTTGGTAAGGATTTAGGTATTTTTATTGTTCCTATTAAAATTTTGGTTATTGTTTAATACGAAAAACTACTCTGGAATATTGTTATAATATGAAAAAGGCGTTGTAAATTTTCATTTTGTAATATAACCATAATAAACTGTCATGGAAGTTTTTGAAAACGTAACTGACTAGTCTGCGTCACAAAAACAATTCCCCTACCAATAACATGTACAGAACTCGACTAGAGGGGTGGCGGTTGTGAGGGGGTGAATTGCCCCTCTCTCCCAAATATCTTCTTTCTTTTTTTTTTATACAGATCAATGAAAGGCAAAGCACTGCAACTCAACCTTCACTTATTCGGACATATATCGTGGCATTGGCCATTACCTAGATTACCTTTTGTCAACGTTACCCACCTTACTCCCATTTTTTGTTTTTAATCTAAGGGATCAAATGAGTCATTTATTTTAAATGAGAATATCAGTAATGAACGTTTTGGAATCACATTAGCAAAATGATTTGCTTTTCTTCGTGTTTCCGAACAATTTATAAATAAAAACATATCAGAAAATATAGTTTCATATTATGGAGCCTACTCTACAGTGAATACTGCTAAAGATCAGGCAGGTGGCGTGAGGATCTGTACGGCAAGGGGCCAATTGAAGGATGACATCTTCTACCTTTAGTGAGAGAAGAGAAGTAGGGTTACTGAGAAATCTATAAGGTTATTTTCACTACTATGATTATAGAACTATCATTCCTTCTATTATCCGTCTTCATTGGTATCTGCAAACCATCTTCTGTTGGCGAGCGCTTTCGTACATTGTCCATCCTCGTGGCCGAATACATGTGTTCTCTGTCTCTGTCTGTATACAACTTCCGCATCATCAACAGCAGTTGAATACAGACAGTGACAGAGAACACTTGTATTCGGCCAAGAAGATGTCCGAAAGCGCTTGCTAACAGAAGATGGTTTGCAGAAACCAATGAGGACGGATAATAGAAGGTATGGTAGTTACTTAGAAATCCTGATTACCAACTTCTAGGGCTATCTCGTCTCTTCCACGAAATTATAAAAGCAGATTGCCGGCGACCCCCCGAGTCAGTGATAAGTTGACCTCCGACTGTGTATGTTTCCATATAAGATCGCGTGCCTCAGAGCCTCGTGCTGGTATTAGCCTCTGCAGTGCCGCTATCGTTTATGTGATTAGTGATAGTAATTAACAAATCTTTGTAAATAAGCTTATTTAATTTATTTGTATATATTAATTAATTCATTAGCTGTAAGTAATGTATATTTTCTATTTATTTATGTATTAGTCAGTTGGTTANACTCTACAGTGAATACTGCTAAAGATCAGGCAGGTGGCGTGAGGACCTGTACGGCAAGGGGCCAATTGAAGGATGACATCTTCTACCTTTAGTGAGAGAAGAGAAGTAGGGTTACTGAGAAATCTATAAGGTTATTTTCACTACCAATGATTATAGAACTATCATTCCTTCTATTATCCGTCTTCATTGGTTTCTGCAAACCATCTTCTGTTGGCGAGCGCTTTCGGACATTGTCCATCTTCTGGCCGAATACATGTGTTCACTGTCACTGTCTGTATTCAACTTCCGCATCATCAACAGCAGTTGAATACAGACAGTGACAGAGAACACTTGTATTAGGCCAAGAAGATGGACAATGTCCGAAAGCGCTCGCTAACAGAAGATGGTTTGCAGAAACCAATGAGGACGGATAATAGAAGGTATGGTAGTTACTTAGAAATCCTGATTACCACCTTCTAGGCCTATCTCGTCTCTTCCACGAAATTATAAAAGCAGATCGCCGGCGACCTCCCGAGTCAGTGATAAGTTGACCTCCGTCTGTGTATGTTTCCATATAAGATCGCGTGCCTCAGAGCCTCGTGCTGGTATTAGCCTCTGCAGTGCCGTTATCGTTTATGTGATTAGTGATAGTAATTAACAAATCTTTTGAAGCCACTTGTAAATAAGCTTATTTAATTTATTTGTATATATTAATTAATTCATTAGCTGTAAGTAATGTATATTTTCTATTTATTTATGTATTTTTCAGTTGGTTACATTATTTGTAAAAATGAATTAACTCAATATATATCTGTGTTCTTATTATTATTGACCTCTAGCCCATAACAATTCTTCAAGTACTTACTTGGACTGGATCCGTCCAGGGGTTTGAATCATGTTCTGCATTTGCCGTTACGAGATGCCAGAGCCTGCTCAGAAAGTCTTTCAATAAATATAACTAAAATAAGTGTAAACTTAATGTTAAATAATATCATCAGTGTTAAGTGCATCTATAGCTTATGAAGAGAAAAATAGCTTCGTTAGTAAGACTAATTCCGAAACAGTACCAGTGTTAATTCAGAGCTTTCATCAATTTTACATTTCAGAATTTAGTCACTCTTATGAGTGATTATGTTGTTTGTTTGACACCCTAAAACAGGTACTGTAGTTTTTAATCAGGATACCATTTTTTTTTTTTTTAATGTGAATTTCTGTAATATGTGATAGGACCCTTGCATGGTAATCTTTGTTGGAGGTTTATTGAGGCAGTTTTTGACATCTACATGTTACTAATCCCCCCAAATAGGAAATGAGAGAGTAAATATGTTAATTTAGATTAGGTTTTTACGTTGAAAGTTCGAATTCTCATGATAAATTAAATTGAACTATGTTGTCTTTGTTCAAGGATTTTTGACAATCCGTAACTTTGTTTATTTGAGTCGTATCAATAAATATTTTTATCTCTTCCTGTTTATTTATTTTTAGATGGACTATTTATCCTCTGTGAAGCAAAAAAAAATGTGCGAAAATAAATGTTCCCTCTTTTTATTTACTTATTTAAATTCGTGTTTTTCTTACATTTTATTCTGTTATATTTAAATGCTTCTATTCACTTTCCCCTTTGCGGTTTACAGAATAGATTTTGTACTTAAATGTCACATTATTTTAAACATTAGACAAACCATACATTCCTTGTGACCTACATAAGGTTCTTGTGAAGGAGGGTGTACTGCAATTTAAAGTTAGCTCTGGTCTGGTGTCTTGTGTTGGTGTTAATATTCTCTTGAAACTTATGGTTCGTAACTCTCACACAACTTTCCCCTTTCAAGTTTACTCGAATTAATAATAAATTATATAAAAATATTTATATTATTGTCTAGCTTTCGTAATATTCGCCTCGTTCATGTTCTTATTGAAAATATTTTGAACGGCTTGTATTTTTTTCCCCTCTATGTTTTCAAACTAAACAATAATGTCCGTCTTGAAGGAAGTACGTAAATTGAGCGGATTTCAATGCATCGTTGAATTTGATCTGTCAATTTCATCTAAACCTCACTCCTAGGGTTTCCATCCTCTGATGGCACACTGGAGCAAATAAAAGTAGGGCACGAAGGAGATTTCTCATCTTTCAGTACAGCTACTGCAGATTAGATTAGCCTACTGAAATGACATTAAAAGCCTAATAGAAAATTGAAGCTTAAAGCAAGTATCGCGGAGGAAGATGTACCCTTGGAGGACGAAGTGCAGAGGGCATTTAACCATCCTTGTCATTTTTAAATCTCATCATAATTGTGCACCGTCAAGGAATACCAATACTCATATATTTATCCCTAACGTAAGAACTTGGATCTCATTCTGGCTGAAATTGATTGAGAAAAAAATTCAATTAGTTATCTTAGTTACTCTTGGCGGTTCTACGTGCTACAGTCAAAGAGCGAAAGTAGTAAAATATTCTTGTGCAGAACCTTTCATTTAAAAAAATTACGAAAATAAAAGTTCGTCACGTTAGAGGTGCGTATTTTTTTTTTCTTCAATAAAGGTGGATGTAGATAATAGCAAATAATTATAATTAATAAATATAGCTAAATAGCTATAAACGTAAAAGGAAAGACCACTTAACCTTGCTTAGTAGTACTGGCTGGGAGAGAAAGTTGGAGAATTATGCATAACTCGTCGTTATACCATTAAATATAATTTTGTGTTTTTTATTAGGGTTCGGTCAAGGTAGATCCAAAATTACAATTTAAAAAATATGTATTTTTTATTTATCTGGTAACGTTTTAGCTTACATTGTAAGCCATCTTCAGGGCTATCATGAAGGCGAGAGGGGACGCATACTTATTCATTGGGTCCGAATGTGGGATCAATGTGACATGACGTCCCCCTCTCGCCGTCATGATAGCCCTGAAGATGGCTTATAATGTAAGTCGAAACGTCAAAAAAGAATTAAAAAATACCCATTTTTCAAAATTGTATTTTTGGATCTACCATTTTTATTAGGGAATTTAATAAGTTATCTGGCTAGTCGTGGTGGTGCAAATGGTTAGCACGTCGCCCCGGATGGTAGAAGATCCAGGTTCGAGCCCTGGCTGAGACATTTCTTTATTCTATTCCCTTCTATTTATTGTTTAATTAATTTAACTATTTGCATTAGAAAGTCTAAATGCCATTTTTTTTTAAGTTGTGGATCCTCAGAGTGTTTTCAGAAAGATATATGTAAATAAAATTTATAACGGGCCATATTTTTATTATCTTCAATATGTTATTCTTGACGATCTACAAAAATTGACACTAATGTTAAGAGTTTTCTTTTCTTAGGGGAAATGAGTGGCAGGCAGTCTTAAGACCTTAAGAAGGCCTCCGGTGGCAAGTAAAGTCTCAGTAGATGTGAGTCTAACAAAGCTGGGAGACCTTGTCGCTGACAGGGAATGCCTGGGTGAGTCACTGTACTCTTACACCTACCTAGTCTCGTGAGGTGGGCCCGAGAGACATCAGTGCTCGCCAAGTCCCTCTCATGGGCAACCGCAGGATCGCTCACGCGTCGTCCGACTGCTTCTTTCTCGTCCTGGTGGACGCCTGCAGCCGCCTCATCATGGTATCCGTCTTCTTCTCACTTTCCTTTACTCTCTTGACAGGACTTCTTCTTCTGTAGGGAGAGCCTTGTCTACAACAGGGGTTGTTAATGTGAACCCATGTAAACAACCATCACTATGTTCTTTGTACAAGTTCCTCTCTCTCTCTCTCTGTACGTCTATCTTGGCGGATCTCAAAATGGTGTAATCTACATCTCACTGATTAACATGACAAATATGTAAAGTAACTATTCTCATTCTTTATTTCATCTTTATATTTTTATCTTCACAATTAGAGAAACATTGTGTGCTACATACGTATACATCTGTAATATCTAAAATATTGATAACAGAAAAGTTTTTACATTATTTAAGTAATTTCATTCTAAGCTATCCATAAAATTAATATTTAAAATCTGTATAATAATTTTGCATCCATTGTTACTGGTTTTATTTGACAAAATTAACTGAATGAGACAGTGGGTGTTATGATAAGTTTAATCTATTTTAATATTTTGGAACAAATAGAATACTCTTTATTTCCCAAAAATCCTAATAGTGATTGAAAGCATTCCTATTTACCATTTGTCATTTATATACAGATACTCTTCGAAAGTCGACGACCTTCAGTTGGTTAGTTTTCAGCCTACAGCATACTCATTGAGCTGAATCACCTCTTACAAAATCAGTAATAGTTTAGCATCTAAGGTTTACAAAATTCATTACTCTGAGGTCAATATTTGATATGGGGGGAGTAATAGTAACTCAAAGGTGGAGGTAGTTTTAAAGAAAAATTAATTCTGAATTGGAAAAGTAAGTTACGGTCATAATACATGGTATGCATGTCATGTTGTGGAGATCTTTGAAGAGCTCAATTCTGTGAAATTTTAAATTATTTTTTAATTTTATTTTCTCGTTTAAATATTAAAATTATGGGTTTTATGTCGACTCATCAGGATCTTGTTATATTAGTTAAAACGTTTTAAATGAAGTACTGATTTTAGTTGTGATATTTAATCCCATAAATGCAAGGGGATGGAATAAAGAGGAGGTAGTAAGAATTTTTTTTTTAAATATTCTATTCCCTTGCATTTCTTGCTTTAAATGAAATTTTAATACTATTGGATGCCTTCTTTAAAAGTTATCTTGCCGTAGCAAAAAAAAAACAACACTCAAAACACACACACACGTTTCTCATGCGATAGCACTGATACTCCGTCCACTCAAAAAACCACTTATCTCCTCCCGTGAATGGTCTCCACAGATATTTCTCTTGAAATCTCATGGTCGCGTTTTCTATATCATCCTCTATATTTAGGTTTGAGAGGAAAAGCAAGGCCTGCCTTTTGGTATCTTCGTACCCAGCAGAAAAGTCAGAGGTACAGACTAGCTGTGTCTAAAAGCTCTGCATACAAGCATTTCTTAAATATTTTCTACTCTAAATCATGCTTCTTTTAGTTTTATCTAATTACAGTCGAAGTAAAATATTGTTGTCTTCATTTTAAATACATCTACACATTATCGCATACATTTTGTTATTATAATGAACTATTTATTGTAAAATTATATATTAGCTATATCTAAGATAATGCATTTCCTCTTCGAAACTCATCCATACTAATATATGATTCGATTTTATCCTCAGTTAACCCTAGTCAATAAAACCCTTAACTAAAAAAAAAAAAAAGCTGATTTCTGAGTTTTTCAATTTTAAAATGTGATAAGCGATAGAAATCGAGATCTGCTTCATTTACAAATATGTTAAAATGTAATTTTGCTTTTGTTTTTTTTTATTTTTTTTTATAACAAAGTTTTTTTATATAATTTGGACTTTATCTTGGAAGTAAACTAGTTCACCATCGAGTTTTATGTGGAGAGGTTTGTCAAGGATTCGGTCTTAGTGGCTGCAGAAGTGCTTTGTTTGTATAGAACTTCATATTAACCATTTTGACGGATAACTATTTGCCTTATTTTGGATAAAACGTTTTTTCGTCTCTCAGCTTGAGCTCTCAGCCTAGCTGTCTCAATTTTAGGTCTAGCCACAAAATGTCTTTATTGTCATCTGGTGGAAAACAACAATATTTAAATAAGTGCCTTTGGTACAAATGTACCAGAAAAATTTCTTGTTTCCCCTGCATTAGTTAGTGATAGCAGGGGTTCGAATTATTGTCTGGCCAGGTTCGAACAGCTCGTGATGAACGATTCCTTTCCTGTTCTATCACCCACAGCATCTGGGTCAATCCAAGTATTGCTACCGTTTGTGAAGCTTCTCCGGCCTTTGACCATGAATAATCATTTACAAAATTGGCTCAATTTCATTTCTTTTCAACAGTGATTCACAAATCGCACCAACAAAACTCTAACGGTTAAGATTTTTGCAGTTAATTCATGTGAAACGGATTTTATAAGTTTATTCCTTAAGCGATGTTTCGAGATTAAATTCGTCTATCTCCTTGATCTTCTTCAATCTTTTCAACAATTCTCCTTCCTGTGCGATGATATATAAATATTTCCTTAGCTATATGAAGGAAACCTCTCCCGGTGCAAATGGAGAGTTTTTTTTTAATTAACAGTTAATTTAAAAAATACTCATTTTTTAAATTTGTATTTTTTGTATCTACCTTGACCGAACCCCAACAAAAAAATCTCTCCTGGTACTTTTCTGAGGATTCTGACCTTAATGCTTTGCTGTAAGTCCTCGCTGAATAAATATAAGAAATGAGGCATTGCAGCCATTTACGGAGATGTAATAAAATCACTTCCCGCCATCCCTGAACTCCATTTCGCTAGTTATTTTATTGCTCAGCTTTTCTTCTTATCTGTATATTGCTGAATATTTCAAATTCTATGAAAATTTGTACTTTTACCTGGATGAAAGTATACTTACCGTGAATTTTATGCAATGCAGGAAATAAGAATGTCTTCCTTTGTAACGTATCTATACTTGATAAATTTGATTTCATTTGAAAAAATGTTTTGGTTCTTCTTTTTCTACATATGGCGATATATTACTACCTCATAAGATAAAACCTGCAATATTATCAAGCATTTTAATTCTTATCGATTTTTTGTGATAAAATATTATTTAAAAGAATAAAATGTTAAATATTTTGATAAAGCTTACATAGTTGTATTGGTTAATCATATTGTGTCGTTAAGTGTGTGCTTAGAAAGGGTTCCAAAATGCAAGAGTTAAATTTTCTATGTGTGTGCCTTTTTATTAGTGTGGCTTAATGTGTTTGTGGGCTCTTACGTTTTCCTCACTTTAATGCAAACAATATTTAAATAAGCGCGTTTATTAACTTTAAAGTTTAACTTACTTGTGATTCGTATATACCAAGAAAAAAAAATGCTCTTCATCGCGAGTCAGCAACTCACCCCTATGCTTTCTTAAAGATGTTATCCTCAAAAGAGCACTATTTGTATCTTGAAGCATTGTTTGTCAGGTTTGATTCAGTATCTCTATAAAATATTCTCTAAAAGCCAACCTTTCCCGTCTCGATCCGCTGACTTTGTCCTTGTATCGATACCCTACCAGTTTTTCGCCACTGCTTCCTGGACACACCTTGATTCCATGAATACATTTCCAGCCTGATGGTCTATATAGTTTTCCAAAATCAGCCCTGTTTTGATCATCTGTGTGACTAAAATTGTTGTAGCCTACACAACTCCCATGCTATGCATGTACAATACTGTACCGAAATCCTTTAAGAGTTTTTATTTTTATTTTCGTTGCTTGGTAGAATGTCCATACAGCAGATGTATACCAGACGGGAATGATATTTCTGGAATGCATAAGAAAGCCCAAATAATTGTAACCTTCTTATTTGTTTGGCTAGGTAAATAAACTTTTATAGAATATTAATATAATTAAATCTTGCTAAAAGTATGTCGTTTCTTTTACTGTAATGTTTTTTACTTGTCTTTTTTTAAAAATACTATCATTGTAATCAAATTACAATTTTTTTCTAAATATTTATAACAGAATTTAAAGTGTAAATAAAGGTTATATAAATTTTAAAAAATGATGTCTAAAGGTGAGTTGGAAGCCGAGAATTTTTTCAATGTCAGTATTTACTCCGAATGGCAAACAAGGCACTTGAATTGGTATAATTTTCTGCCGTGTCCCCTAAAGTTTGCCATTTGTAAACTATCTCCCTCCTTGTTCTTCATTCGCTTCGTTGTGTCCCTCCCTTTAGCAGTTGTCACCTACAATTTTTCGTTGATTTGTACTCTTATCAGTAATGTACATTGCATTACTGCTGCTGATAGTGTATGTAAACAGAAAAACTACCATGAACGACGTGTTTTAGTGTGTTCTGTGAAAATTTTATATTTTTACTTCCCATTCATACTGGGTTGACAAATAGCGGGTTTTATTTATTTTTCGTCGCAAACAGAATTTTAATTCTTGCCTTTGTGTAGAATTTTGTTGTTCCCTCATCGGTTTACTTACCCAGTTGACGAATCAACTATCAAGATCTAAATCTTGCTTTAAAATAAACACCCCTCCTCTCACAGGAGAGTACAATCACACACGTGCGCGTGGTAGCATATATCCACGCACGCAGAAGAACACATATCACGTGCGAATGGGTTTTCTTACATCATGCTGACATATATCATATATGGGATTCTTAACATGGTTGGGCATTTTCCAGTCTTGTTGACTGAAAAATTCACGATTGCCTTTCCTTGATGGAATAAGGGGAAGAAAAAAAACAAAAAAAAAAAACTTTTTTATATATCCGGGGGGCCATTTATGAGCTACCTTGTCTGTCTGTAATTTTTTGTTTTGCCAGTTTTGGCTCTTTCCTTCATTTTTTACGTAACTCACTTGTCTATGGCTGAGACAATTTGGTTTCTACCATATGCTCTGGTCTCTACGAAACTTATCCATAATAATATATAATTCGATTTTATCCTCAGTTAACAAAAAAAAAAAAATGATTTCTGAGTTTTTCAATTTTAAAATGTGATAAGCGATAGAAATCGAGATCTGCTTCATTTACAAATATGTTAAAATGTAATTTTGCTTTTGTTTTTTTTTATTTTTTTTTATAACAAAGTTTTTTTAATGTAATTTGGACTTTAACTTGGATGTTAACTAGTTCACTATCGAGTTTTATGTGGAGAGGTTTGTCAAGGATTCGGTCTTAGTGGCTGCAGAAGTGCTTTGTTTGTATAGAACTTCATATTAACCATTTTGACGGATAACTATTTGCCTTATTTTGGATAAAACGTTTTTTCGTCTCTCAGCTTGAGCTCTCAGCCTAGCTGTCTCAATTTTAGGTCTAGCCACAAAATGTCTTTATTGTCATCTGGTGGAAAACAACAATATTTAAATAAGTGCCTTTGGTACAAATGTACCAGAAAAATTTCTTGTTTCCCCTGCATTAGTTAGTGATAGCAGGGGTTCGAATTATTGTCTGGCCAGGTTCGAACAGCTCGTGATGAACGATTCCTTTCCTGTTCTATCACCCACAGCATCTGGGTCAATCCAAGTATTGCTACCGTTTGTGAAGCTTCTCCGGCCTTTGACCATGAATAATCATTTACAAAATTGGCTCAATTTCATTTCTTTTCAACAGTGATTCACAAATCGCACCAACAAAACTCTAACGGTTAAGATTTTTGCAGTTAATTCATGTGAAACGGATTTTATAAGTTTATTCCTTAAGCGATGTTTCGAGATTAAATTCGTCTATCTCCTTGATCTTCTTCAATCTTTTCAACAATTCTCCTTCCTGTGCGATGATATATAAATATTTCCTTAGCTATATGAAGGAAACCTCTCCCGGTGCAAATGGAGAGTTTTTTTTTAATTAACAGTTAATTTAAAAAATACTCATTTTTTAAATTTGTATTTTTTGTATCTACCTTGACCGAACCCCAACAAAAAAATCTCTCCTGGTACTTTTCTGAGGATTCTGACCTTAATGCTTTGCTGTAAGTCCTCGCTGAATAAATATAAGAAATGAGGCATTGCAGCCATTTACAGAGATGTAATACAATCACTTCCCGCCATCCCTGAACTCCATTTTGCTAGTTATTTTATTGCTCAGCTTTTCTTCTTATCTGTATATTGCTAAATATTTCAAATTCTATGAAAATTTGTACTTTTACCTAAGGAAATAAGAATGTCCTTCTTTGTAACGTATCTATACTTGATAAATTTGATTTCATTTGAAAAAATGTTTTGGTTCTTCTTTTTCTACATATGGCGATATATTACTACCTCATAAGATAAAACCTGCAATATTATCAAGCATTTTAATTCTTATCGATTTTTGTGATAAAATATTATTTAAAAGAATAAATGTTAAATATTTTGATAAAGCTTACATAGTTGTATTGGTTAATCATATTGTGTCGTTAAGTGTGTGCTTAGAAAGGGTTCCAAAATGCAAGAGTTAAATTTTCTATGTGTGTGCCTTTTTATTAGTGTGGCTTAATGTGTTTGTGGGCTCTTACGTTTTCCTCACTTTAATGCAAACAATATTTAAATAAGCGCGTTTATTAACTTTAAAGTTTAACTTACTTGTGATTCGTATATACCAAGAAAAAAAAATGCTCTTCATCGCGAGTCAGCAACTCACCCCTATGCTTTCTTAAAGATGTTATCCTCAAAAGAGCACTATTTGTATCTTGAAGCATTGTTTGTCAGGTTTGATTCAGTATCTCTATAAAATATTCTCTAAAAGCCAACCTTTCCCGTCTCGATCCGCTGACTTTGTCCTTGTATCGATACCCTACCAGTTTTTCGCCACTGCTTCCTGGACACACCTTGATTCCATGAATACATTTCCAGCCTGATGGTCTATATAGTTTTCCAAAATCAGCCCTGTTTTGATCATCTGTGTGACTAAAATTGTTGTAGCCTACACAACTCCCATGCTATGCATGTACAATACTGTACCGAAATCCTTTAAGAGTTTTTATTTTTATTTTCGTTGCTTGGTAGAATGTCCATACAGCAGATGTATACCAGACGGGAATGATATTTCTGGAATGCATAAGAAAGCCCAAATAATTGTAACCTTCTTATTTGTTTGGCTAGGTAAATAAACTTTTATAGAATATTAATATAATTAAATCTTGCTAAAAGTATGTCGTTTCTTTTACTGTAATGTTTTTTACTTGTCTTTTTTTAAAAATACTATCATTGTAATCAAATTACAATTTTTTTCTAAATATTTATAACAGAATTTAAAGTGTAAATAAAGGTTATATAAATTTTAAAAAATGATGTCTAAAGGTGAGTTGGAAGCCGAGAATTTTTTCAATGTCAGTATTTACTCCGAATGGCAAACAAGGCACTTGAATTGGTATAATTTTCTGCCGTGTCCCCTAAAGTTTGCCATTTGTAAACTATCTCCCTCCTTGTTCTTCATTCGCTTCGTTGTGTCCCTCCCTTTAGCAGTTGTCACCTACAATTTTTCGTTGATTTGTACTCTTATCAGTAATGTACATTGCATTACTGCTGCTGATAGTGTATGTAAACAGAAAAACTACCATGAACGACGTGTTTTAGTGTGTTCTGTGAAAATTTTATATTTTTACTTCCCATTCATACTGGGTTGACAAATAGCGGGTTTTATTTATTTTTCGTCGCAAACAGAATTTTAATTCTTGCCTTTGTGTAGAATTTTGTTGTTCCCTCATCGGTTTACTTACCCAGTTGACGAATCAACTATCAAGATCTAAATCTTGCTTTAAAATAAACACCCCTCCTCTCACAGGAGAGTACAATCACACACGTGCGCGTGGTAGCATATATCCACGCACGCAGAAGAACACATATCACGTGCGAATGGGTTTTCTTACATCATGCTGACATATATCATATATGGGATTCTTAACATGGTTGGGCATTTTCCAGTCTTGTTGACTGAAAAATTCACGATTGCCTTTCCTTGATGGAATAAGGGGAAGAAAAAAAACAAAAAAAAAAAACTTTTTTATATATCCGGGGGGCCATTTATGAGCTACCTTGTCTGTCTGTAATTTTTTGTTTTGCCAGTTTTGGCTCTTTCCTTCATTTTTTACGTAACTCACTTGTCTATGGCTGAGACAATTTGGTTTCTACCATATGCTCTGGTGATTTCACAGTGGGAGTCTAATGCAAAAAGCAGAGGCAGTTGTATTCTATAAGACTTGAGCTCTC
>KZ810057.1:11776-27415 GCA_000696205.2 Oncopeltus fasciatus
TTTTTTTTTTTTTTTTTTTTTTTTTTTTTTTTTTTTTTTTTTTTTTTTTTTTTTTTTTGAAAATAATAACTTTAACTGTTCAACTTTCTCGATGTTTTCCATGTAGATTACACTGCATTCATTGGAAGATGTATTAGAAGCGACCAAAACAATTTTTAATATGCAGATCATATACTTATTAACTTTATTTTGTTTCTAATTGATAATTTGTATGAAAAACCTTTACAATGCAGCACTATGCTTTACTTTTGAATTAATTTTCATATTTTTATATGAATGATTCTTAATGAAGCTGAATTAATTTACATACAACTAAAAGCACATATTCTATTCTTAACGATAAAGATGTTTTTCCAGACAATTCTTATTGAAAAAAAAATTAACATTCTATTTTATACTACAATTATTAAAAACGGGTCTTGTATAAAAATAAAATTAACTTTTCCGCCAACTCTATCGTCTGATTTATAAATCGAATAGGTAAAAATTTTGTTCAAAATATCGCTAATTGTTGAAAAACAACAAGGTATTTTCATATTTTAGGTACCTAATATCATATGCTATAATTTTCAACAGATTTTTCAATAAAATTAAATAATGACGATTTTATGAATACTGCCAATGGTTGACGAAGAATAGGTTCGGCAAAAATGTTTGAATGCACATCCTTGCATAGAGATTGGTAGTTCTATTTCACATAAATATCCACAAAACTTATCAAATTACTATAATAGAGTTCATATATGCAGAGTTACCACTCATATAGTCTTATTCAAGGTAAACGAACTAGTCTCCATAAAAAGAGTGACCCAAATGTCTGGCAAGAACACATGGTCTAAATCCTGAGTGACCAGCAATATTTAGTAGTGTAATATTTTTTTTTTTTTTTTATTCAGTGTTTCCAATGCTAAGATTGGACGAAAACTTCGAGTCACATATGCCAACAGCGGTAGACAAGCGATATTAGCAACATTCTCGATGATATAGAGATTTGAGATTTAATTTTTTATTTAATCTGTATTTAATAGTGTTAAGTATATAAAATTAATTAAGCATATGACAAACAAGCTAAAAACGTAATTTGCCATAGAAAGAGTTTAATATGTCTAGGAGGTAATAAGAAGATACTTTAAGTAGCTTTTGTTGAATTGATTAGAGAACTATGAGCGAATAAGTGGAAGGATACATCATGAGGGGTATGAGAGTATTAGATTATAAGAAAGAATATTTATATATGTTTTGGACTCTGAGATGTGACCATAAACCTCCCTCGGAGATCTCTCCAGACTTCTCTATCGCCCTGATGATGACTTCCAAGTTAAGTCGAAACGTCGGCAATAATAAAATAATTACCCAACAATTTTATAGTATTTATTTTTCTGATCCTGACCGAAACCCCGATTAATTTCTTCAGTCTAACTTATAAAAAGCCATAAAACGAATACCAAATACATTCCTTATATTATTTTATTATACAATATATTACAAGCTATTTAAGTTAACTATCTGATGGTTATTTTTACCTATTATTATTTTATTGTTATTCTTATTGGTAAATACATTAGAGTTTAGGAAAAGGTATGTATTACGGACATCACAGAGGCCTACTCAATAAAGCAAACAAGCAAACAGAGTAGCGGGTGTTTCTTGTTTGCTCTGTAGACATCCTCATAAGCCATGTATTGTTTTGTGATTTGCTGGCGGCATTTGCAGAGTGGCTCTGCGCGGGATAAGACAACAAACATGGATAGCCTCCCACTCGTTTACAGGGGAATCCTTCGACTACCCAGTCTCATTCATCCCGCCATATTGTGGGGACAGGTCTTCAAGATGCTATTCTGATTGGTCGGCTTACTTCATATTGCACCACCATTGGGCAAAAGAGTTCAAGTAGGCATCAAATGCGGCGAGAAATTAACATCCCAACAAGATTATTTTTATTGC
Source organism: Oncopeltus fasciatus (assembly GCA_000696205.2). Lineage (NCBI taxonomy): Eukaryota > Metazoa > Arthropoda > Insecta > Hemiptera > Lygaeidae > Oncopeltus > Oncopeltus fasciatus. Next base: position 13,721 of record KZ810057.1, read on the forward strand.
TGAAAAGAAACAAGGAAAAAATTATTTATAGAAACAAAATAAATGTTTTTATTCAACTTTTTGAAACTTTTCACAGAATTTGAGCATCTTTAGAGAAACATACGAATGATGTGACCACCTGAAAGATTTGAAACTTGTAAACCAGTACTTTTAATACTCTTAAGAAAACAATAATAGCAGTAATAATTTAATTGAATNCGCATTTTACTTTGATTTGTAAACATTGCTATGCTTCTATTACAAGTGAGGATTTACTTGAAAGTGAAAGCTCGAATATTATCATTTTAACAATATTCCAGTCGAAATTATTAAAATTTTCCCTAAAAATTATTTCAAAAATTCTCAATAAAGATTTAATATTAAAAACCAAAATATTTCGAGTGAGGTTTGTCATATGTAAAAATTTTAAAAGTGGACGCTCAAAAATTATCCTAGTTTACTTAGCTGGGGGTCTTGTTTTTATGACATTAAGTTCCTTAAGTATAATGAACGCTTAAAACCAAAAATTGACCTTATCATGCTATAGAAAAGCTTCTTGCTAAGATTTCTGAATGTATTTTTAACAAACCGTTGCCTTAGGTTGTGTTAGGTAGGCGCTTGTGCAGCAGCATGAGGTCAGTACTACTCTTCCCTCTAGAAGGAGGACTGCTTTGGCACCAGGTGTGGCACTATGTGTGGAAAAGGGACGGCTGGACTCGGACTGTTAAGATCCGTCTGTCTACAGTTGACAACTAATCTAGGAGAGTGAACCTCTACAGAAAATAACAGGTTATGCCAGGTTGGTAGGGATTTTGAACTAAATCAATCACTCTTCTGGATAGATCGATGTTTGTTTAGGCGATCTACGACTAGGTTATTATGCCTTCTTCTTCTGGAAAACTACCTGTATCTCTACTCATACTGATATCAGGGATCTGGTCAATTGCGCATAAGCATCACTTCAGATAAGAGACCTAATCGGTGTCTTGGAGTCTATAAAACAAACCGGAAGAAAATGCAGGAATTAAAATGCAGAACTATCATACCTTCTATTATCCGTCTTCATTGGTTTCTGCAAACCATTTTCTGTTGGCGAGTATTCAAGTTGAATACAGACAGTGACAGTGTACGCATGTATTTGGCCAGAAGATGGACAATGTCCGAAAGCGCTCGCCAACGGGAGATGGTGTGCAGAAATCAATGAAGACGGATAATAGAAGGTATGATGGTTCTATATTCATTGGTAGTGGAAATAACCTTTTAGATTAAAATGTAGAACGCGATTTTTGGCAATGGAAGACGGCATTCCTCATAAACATGTGATTGATGGGTGTCAATCCCAGAAAAGGTGCTATTATTGTAATTATGTAATAAGTTACATGGGATCTACTCTAATTGGTGAAATAAAGACTACCGGTTAGAAGTATTTTTAAATTGTTTTTGGTTGTCAATGATGGAAAAGTCATCAAACAATAACTTGTGGCAAAATATAATATCCTCTTAAGAGTAATAAAAGCGTTCGCAATAAGAAAAATTAATTCGTACATTAAATACGATTCTTAGATTGAGTCTACAACCTTTCTGATACCATTTGCTAAAAATCTTCGCCTACCCCCAGCAGTGGACGTACCAAGATCGTCTAATTAAGATTACATAGTTAGAATCATCTGATTTTCTTCTTCATTTAACGTAAAAATAAATAAAGCAATATTAAATTTTTCTGAGCTTTATAGCAAACTTCGGCCCAGAATGATTCATTTTTAATATCAAAAGGATAGTTTAAAATTCTTAATAGTGAAGGGTAGAAAAATAAGAGAAAACATATTAAAAATAAAGAACTAATGCAGGCTAAATAATTAAATGCATTATTATATACTAAACAATGGCTTTCACAACACCCAGAATTCTATAATTGTTCTCTAAATAAATCAAAGAAAGTAAAACCCTCAAAAATATTCGAGAAGGTTTACCGAAAAAAGATATGTACCTAAGGCAGACTAATTCGGCAAGTTAATACATGAGGGTTAGGATGAAAGCAAATTAAAGGAAGTCTTTAAAAGCTGGTTGGTGAGGTTCAGGACTTTGTTGGGACTGGAGTTGAAAGCAGATCTGCAGGACTTTGATCGAGCTATAGTTGAGTCCAATGAGTTCCTTAGGAAGGCCAATCAGTTTCAGCCAAGTCCCAGACGACTCCCTTCTACCTGATGAGGAACAAGAAAGCAGAGACACCGGTTGGCAGGGGTGCTAACTCCTATGCCCAACGGTCTAATATGGTGGCAGGAAAGAAACAGAGGAAACCGAAGCACTTTGAGCTGATTCAATTCAATTTTAATAATCAACGCAGATAGGTAGTGAATTATATTATGGATAGTGATGATAGTTAAATGTGGATCGGATAATGAGAAATATGATGGTTAAAACAAAGATTCATAATAAAACCGAAGCGGGAGGCTTGGCGGAGCCCCTACCTATGCTCAGCTGGATATCCCCCATCTTGGATTTCAAATCTGTTCATAGAGCTAATAAGTACACTTCGTTTGACACTGTACCGAACCCGGTTGGTGTTCTAGCAAGGACAACGAAGAAATTGCATGCTGCTCCCATTTCAAAGTTTATTGCAAAAGTAATTTTAATATTGTACCATGTGTCTTTATATCAATACTCTTCCTCTAACGAGAACGTCCAACAAAGAAGAGAGACCGAATATAATATATCCATTGGCGATGAGAGTCATTGAGAGGGTACTGGATGGAGAACTGGGGAAATAGATGTCATTCCATTCTATATTTTATACGGGGCCTTCCCGGTTGCCAAGCCAGCAAAAGGCTTGTGGATCCTGTACTCCGCCATGCGAAGAGTAAAGAGAGGAATTATGTGGTGGCTTATCTCAGAGTGTAGAACATACTCATGCTATGAAAACTGTGTAGTCAAGGAGTGAGCTCGAGATCCTGTCTAGGGTTACATAATTCCTACAAAATGAGATAAAGGGGGTTTTAGGGTCTCACCGTATCCATTCAGGTAAATAGGGAGTGCTGCATCAAGGACCACTATTGCCCACTATGTTTGACCTCTCGTATCACCTGTATTATGAACTGTGTGACCCTAGGATAGCGGATCTTTTGGGGAACTGGATGAGTGATGAACAAGGACATCCTGACAGGATTCGCGGACTAACAGTGCTTAATGTTGTCTGGGGAGGAGAGTGAGGTTGGCTTCGACATGAACTCCGACAAGAGGTCATATAATGTTGTAAGAAATTGGGGAACTGGTAAGACAGCACTGCTTGTGGGAATTGGCAAGATCAATTCTTCTGGCTAGGAGGATTCAGTGAAATATATCGGCTACAAATACACGGGAGTTTCATGAGATGGCGATCAAGAGGCTCACTCTGAATCTATCAAAGATGTTATCTAAGAATTTGCTAAGGCCTTAACAAAAGTTAAATTAAACCAGTATATTTTCGTCACCCTATCATAGCCTCTTTAGAACTTCCCTCTGAATTAACACAGTCTCTATTGCTAGAGGAGGTTGACTCCATAATAAGATGGTGTAAGAAGGCGATTCTTTGTAAATAATCTAAAAGGTTATTTTCACTACCATTGAATATTGAACTATCATACCTTCTATTATCCGTCATCATTGGTTTCTGCAATCCATCTTCTGTTGGCGAGCGCTTTCGGACATTGTCCATCTTCCTGGCCGAATATATGTGTTCACTGTCACTGTCTGTATTCAACTGCGCTCGCCAACAGAAGATGGTTTGCAGAAACCAATGAAGACGGATAATAGAAGGTATGATAGCGATTCTTTGTCTTCAGGCGACCTCGGTTCCTCGCGGAGATTCTTTTGTGAAAGGGAAGCGCTCCTCCAGCACAGGTCCATGACACTTAAACTGGTGAGAAGTGGTTGTCAAAAGAATTCCTCAACAATTTAAAAAAAAAAATGCTTAATTAGAAAAATGCTTAAGCAATTACTTTGAGTTTGGAGCAGGACCACTTATATAATATAGAAACCATATTTGGTGTTTAAGCATTCTATTGTTAAATGAAATAATTAATTTATGATTGAAGACGGATGGGAGAGGGAGAGGGATTTAGAGGAAGACTAGGCAATTTATTATCGTTTAATAAGTTTGATTATCGAAAAAGTGTATAGAACATAATTAGTGTAAAATTCAATTTTTTAACATTTATTAACTAGGAAATTTACGAATGCAATTTTGATGGCGGAGGGCTTTTCCCACTCTTTCTCGGGTAGTGAGATGAAATTTGTCATTTACTTATCTATGTATTTATTAAATGAAGCAAGGGGCATCAGCTTATATTACACAGACCCTGCGTGAAGGCCTTTTATTTTTATTCACTTTGACTCAGTACACTACACTTAACTAAGAAAAAGATTTCTGGGCTATAGAAAATATTTCTTAAAAACATTTTTAAATTGTAATTTTTCTTTTGTTGAACTTTAATTCTACCTCTCAAGCCTTGCTATATTCAATAGTTGGTTTGAGAATATTTTGTAATGCTCTTGAGATTAATATGTAAAGAGATGCCAAAAAAGAACAAGTAAACAGTAGGGTAATGACTAAATATATAATTTTTAAAATAATCAGAAATTGACATAAATTTTGGCCAGAAACCGAAGGCAGGGATCTCTTTGAGAAGCATCCCGAACGTGTCGAGAAGCTACCCCACTATTTTGCTGCAACTTTCTAAAAACCACCAACATGCCAAAATTCATTTTGATATATTTAAATAATCGCTAAGGATTCTTAGCATGACGAGCAAACTGCTTTTAGAATTAAATCAATACTGAGTTATATAATTATAAATCATTCCTAATTGGCTGTCTTAATTGTATTCATAAAACAATCATGAATTCTAATTCCACCATTTTCATTATTTTTATTATTGCATTCTAAAAGGGATATCAATGTAACTTTTGAAATAAATAAACTAAAATATCATTTTAAGGAATTTAGGAATTTTCTGAACGGTTTTAATATCATAAATGGGATGTGATAAGGCTTTTTGTAATCAGAGGACCTCACTAGGGCGACACCAGGTAGGGTTGGGAGCACTAACCTCCCACTGTTACACTAGCCCCACGACTGTAGCGCACCCTGTTAAGAAACTATGGAACTAATAGTTCAAAAAAAAGTGAGGGAGAAACGGGATACGAACCAAGAACTTTTAGCGTACAAACCAATACTTTAGAGACTGACATACACACACACACACCCACCAACACACAAAAAAATTGTAAAAGACCATAATTTTAGCTTCTCCAATGTAGGATAAAGTTCTAGTGAGTTTTTTTTTTTTTTTTTTTTAAATCGTTTCATGGCAACATGAATAGCTAGTTTTTTCCCTACGTAAAATCTGCTAATAAGAAATCTACACCAATTTACTACTGCTTTTATGGAGAGGTTAGTCAGGAAATTGAGGTTTTTGACACACAATGTCTAAATTTGACATTGTCTCCGCAATTGTGAGTTCTAAAAGAATGAGTTCTGAGTTTAGTAATAGTTTTTTTGGCAAGCCTCAGCTTAATGATTTGTGTGAATATCTGTTACTATTGATTTAACAATCAATACTTTATTTGAATTTAACCCAACAAAACTTATTAATTTCCGAATTTACAAACATTAGTATAAATGGAATGCTAATGATTTTCACAAACAGAAAAGACGCTTCGTTTACACTGTTACTGTACGATGAACATTTTCAAAAGTTAATAAAGATAGAAAGGACAACATGTGAGTTTACTTACAAGGGAAGAAGAAAAAAGGAAAAAAGAAAAATGAACAACTTTGAAACACAGTTGAGTTCAACTCAGGTTACAGGAAAGGATTAAATAAAAGAAGACAAAATCGAAGGCCGGTACCCAGTCTCCTGTCCAGGTGTTATTTCATGGCTTCAACTTTTGAAATTGAATTTAGATTACTAGTATATAGATGTCTAATTTGTCTAAATTTATGAACCATTGCAAAGGAAGGAGCTCACTTCGCAAAAGGGAAATTAGTGACATTTCGCGATTAGGTTCAGTTTTTATCCTTAGATGATTTTAGTTGGGGTTCGGTCAAGGTAGATCCAAAAAACACAAATTTAAAAAAATGTATTTTTTAATAAAGGATTATCTGCCAACTTTGGGCTTGCATTGTAAGCCATCTTCAGGGCTGCCTATCATGAAGATGAGAGAGGACGTCCGGACACTAAGTTCACATGTCCATGACTGGAAATGTGAGAGAGTTCACAGAGTCATGGAAATGTAAACTTAGGGACAGGACGTCCTCTCTCATCTTCATGATAGCCCTGAAGATGGCTTACAGTGTAAGCCGAAACGTTGGCAGATAATCTTTAAAAAAAAAACACTTTTTTTTTAATTTGTATTTTTTTTGGATCTACCTTGACCGAACCCCAACTAAAATCATCTAAGAATAATATCTACGGTCAACAAACTCTCCTTTTGGTTCAGTTTTTATTTTTGCGTAATTATTTTCATCCGTTGTTCATTTAATTACAAATAAGAGTCTGTAATAAAAAAATAAAATAAAAAACGCAAATTTTACACCTTTATTTTTTACAATTTTGGAGCAAATTGTCTTATGCCTTTGAGTAATATCCAAATAACGAAAAAGGCTAATTTTTTAAAAACTTACTGCGAATAAAACAGATATTAATAGATATTAATTTAATAAATTTACATCAATTTCAACTATAAAACCAAATTTTTTATTTTTAACGAAACGAATTTTTAATAAAGAAAAATGGACCGAAGCTAAAATGTGACTGTTAAAGTGAGGGGAGAAGGAAAGCTCAGTTGCTCGAGACAAATCACGGAAAGAAAGAGTGGAGGAAGTGGCAATTACCGAAGTTACATTTGTAAAAATCTTCCATAAAAATTGTTTACAGTCAAAATATTTAAAAAAATGCTTTGTACATATATATTTTTTATAATTTATTTTGTATCTATAACCGTAAGAATGATATTAAAGATTTTTCAAATATGTCTCCCCTCAAATATTTTGTAAAAACCCCTCCCCTCATTGAATAATGGCGTGATGTAAAGGAAGCAAGTGTATTTTGGGTTTAGTATTTCATTTTTTATTCGGATTTAGGCAAATTAAGTGGTATTTATTTGGTTTGAATGGAGTATACCTATACTATTAATGTTGTAGAAGATGTAATGACTCCTAAATTTAACGGATCATAATGAAATCAATCCATTAACCTTTTTTTTTTTTAATTTATACAACCAAGAGTAAAACTTTTTTCTGGGGAGAGGGGGGGGGGGGAATAGCATTTTTTCAAGAATAAGAAAGCATCTAATTTATTATCGTAAAACGAATGTTAGCAATACAACATCCGAGGAGGCATCCACCGAACGCCAAGATAAAACATATTGAGGAAGGTATTTCCTAAGCAATCAGAAGCTTTTTATTTGATAATTAAACATCCTTCTGGATATTTCCTGCTTCGTAAATATTCGTAAGGAGGAAGAATGTCGAACTTTTTTTTTTTTTTTTAAATATTGCGAACGAGCGAGAAAATACTAGATTTGTATAAAAAAAAACATTAAATGCATATTTTCTAAAGAGTAAAGCATATAAAGCAGTCAGTGCGAGGTCATGATAGAGTTCGGGTTGTGAAGGTGGGATCTGAAGCGGCCCCCGACATAGAAGAAATAGTGAAAAAGGCACTGAAATACGTAAGAATAAGGTACGCAGTTGGAACTCCGATCAACTGGACCATCCTAAGAGTAGAATACAAGGTCGCGGCTTAGGAAGAGCAAAAGGAAAATTAAAGGTATTAGATAAGAAGAGGCGACAGTTAACTTGTGACATGAAAGCCCACAATACGACTGTTACAGTTGCCTCACGAGGAAGATTCCTTCAGGAAACTGGTGCTATCATGACTGTACTAAAACCAGACACTATAGCACCTGAGATCTCCCAACAACCTGGACTTCTGGAACGGCTACTGGACAACCTGGGTATGTCGTCTGAGAGATGGTTGACACCTTCATTATAGGCGGCCGCAAAATGGTAGACAGTTCACTTGTGGCAGACATAGATGAAGACTTCATTCAAGGAACGGACTTGATTGTCAAATTCAAATCTAAACTCGACTTGTCAAGAGGAGTTGTTAATTTGGAAAATGGAGGAGGAATCCTTCACGCAGGGAAAGACTATGTCACTAATCGACGAAAAAGAATGGATGATAATCACGAGTAAGTTCGCACCAACATACTGGAGGCTAATAACAAAATGAAGGAACGGTAAGACGTCAAAGCCGAGATGGAAGATTTCTGAGTCCCAGGAGACTTAAAGAGGTTGAATAATCCGTTGGGGGTACTCTCCAGAGTGCTTGGGAAGGTCCTTATAAAATAATAACCCGTATTAATGACTTCATATACCGAGTTAAGAAGCAAACAAAGAGTAAACACAAAATTATCCACTTCAACTGATATAAAGTCGATCACGGACCAGCGGGTTTAGAATCTAACCATAAAAGAACAGGACTCTACTCCAAGAACCGACCTATCTGTACAACCCCAATTGGCCATCCAGACCAGTTACAGGGACATCTTCACGCTGCCCAAGAACTACGATCTTGAACATTGTGTAGCTTAGTATATGAGATCGTCCTGAGGAATCGCTACGATCTTCAGGAAGAAGTTCAGCTGCAACAACGAATGGTCATCACTCGGGATCATCTGGTGAGCAAGGATGCGCGTCGGAAGCCAGCATACGAAGATCTACGGAGGTGCCTCATCGACCTGCGGACGCAGATCCACTAGCTAGTCATCACCAAGCTAGCCATCCACAAGTAAGGTCGCGGATTCGTAGGCCTGTATTGGAAGGTGGTAAGACTGATGAGACAGAAGATCATTGTTGGCAAAAGGTTACTAAAGAACCCTTCTATTTCAACCCGTGGAAAGATCAAGTTGTAGATGGTATTGCTTCGATTCCTCCCCTTAAGTCAAAACCTGTTCGTGGACAGACCAGATTTAAGGAGGGGTAATGTTAAAGACTAGGGAAGTATGTAACGACAAGATAAGACCTGTACGGGAAAGGGCCAATTGAAGGATGCCATCGGCTTCCTTTCTTCAGGGAATGAAATTAATAATACTTAGAAATCGCTATTAGATTCTTCTAGGCCTGCCTCGGCTCTTCCACGTAGTTATAAAAGCAGCTCGTGTATCAGAAAATTTTCTCTAGGTGCTATTATCACCTCCCCTATCTATAATGATCTATTTTGATTTGTGATAATTGATATTTATTTGTTGATAGAAGTTGTCTAGGAGAGCCAGTTATCTTGTAAAGAGAATATAACCAAAAACAACGATTACAAGCCAATGTGTACTGACCGTTATTCAAAAGCGATCTGGTCAAAGGATGGGGGATATGCTAGTTCTTAGTTGCGACTAAAGTTTAATGACCTAAATGCCATAGTGTTTTTAATTAATTATTAGGTTAATGACGAAAATAAAATCTTAATAAGGCTTTTTGTCTATTGACTTATTATTATTTTATTTCTTATTATTATGTCTTAAGCTTGAATTATGAACCAATGAAGATGGACAATGGAAGGTATGACAGTTCTATATTCATTGGTGGTGGAAATAACCTTTTAGATTATTTACTTGAATTATACTCTTTATTGATTTTGACTACATCAGCATATTAATAATGGTCATTATTTCATTTTTTGTTCAATAGCAGTTATAAATTCTTAGGACTATCAATAATTAAAAAAAAAAAGATCGTATATCAAAGTCATTAAGCATCCTAGCTGAAAGTAATTATATTTATTTCACTTTAATGGCACTATTTCAAGTCAAAAAGGTATGACTTGAAAACAACACACTCTTTGTCTAAATTTAGAGAAAAAACGATCAATTACAATTTTTAAAAAACAGAATAGATTGAAGAAAAGATTGAATATTACGCTGCGAGTAGAAGTGTGACACATACGCAAATATCCTTCTCGGAAGTAAATAAGGAGAATATAAACAGAATATTTAGGATATTTCCACCGACTGGAGAGACGGTGGGAGGTAGGTAAAGGAAATATTGTATTTGATTCTGAGAGCGGAGGGAAGAGGGACATAATGTGAAACATATCGAAGGTAGGGAGGGAGAGATATTGCGGTGGGGCAATTTCAGAATTCCCCCACTTCCACGCCATGGGACAGCTCCTAGTCACCATATACCGGAATTTGTCGTACCGTCGGAAGGTCCGCACCCCTACCTCCCAACTCATATTAGGAAGTGACGGGGGATATTACCCCTCTCTTCCTCCTCTCGTCCTTTTCCTCCCTTCTGGACGGGATAAAAAATTAATATTTCATAGCTACCACCCCCGCCCGACTTTCCACCGGGGAGAGGGTATCTGAGAGAGAGGGGTGGGCGAAAGATGCTGGAGGCAGAACCGCCTTCTCATTGGTTGCCGGGAGAGGGAAGAGTAGGGACGCGGCGACCAATAGGCCGCGACTCTCAGCGGCCATCTTCCAGACACTAGCGCTCCTAGAGGCGGACTTAGGAAACCGGCACTAGTCTCTCCTTGCCACCAGTAGTGACTACTCCAGTGCCCGCTTCTCCTGCGTCTTCCACTCTTCTCAATTCAGGTTAGTTTTTTCAATGTTTACATCCTTTATCAGACCAGTCTTCTTCACCATACGACATTTTTTCGAAATCCCCATTATCTATCGTCATTTTAGGTCACGAAATCGTCAATTATCTGTGTTACTGTTAAAATACTGCTGTTTTCACAGCTATCAAAGAAGATAGCTGCTACTAAAGATCGATTGTACCATCGCCTTTAAATGTATACATACGCAAACGAGTTAAATTTATTTAAATTGGCATCTTATTTGAATGTTTAAAGAAAACGGTATATTTTTAAAAAAAAAATTATACCTTTTTGGTACAGATACTTTCCTCTGCATATGAGTTAGTGATGAGTTAGAATTGTTACGTCTAATCCAACAAAATAATTTTTCGAACTCTTTTTTTTAAAAACTAAAACATGGTAAAACAAATTTCAAATAGTTCATTTGCTTTAAATACATGTGTTATTTTGAAGCACTTAATCCAATATATAGAATATTTAATTTGTATAAAAATATTATGTTTATCTCTTTCTTTCTATGTTATTAATTTATATGAACCAATCCAATTCTTTTCAACTTCAAAAATACTATTATTGCAGAATTTAATAATAATAATAAAGTAAATGTAAAACTGTTTTAGCTATTTTCAGTCATTGTTAGATATCATTATTTTAATACATTTTATTAAGGAAACTAATTAACGAAAAGCTATATAAGCATTGTCAAAGAAGAATTATATGCAATAATAAAAAAAGAAAGAATAGTAATCTAATTTTTGTATCTTCAATAAATATTTAGTAAAAGTTTAGTTTCCGTTTTCAAGTTATCCTTATTTGTCAACTGTAATTATGTGTTTGTAAACAAATAAAGAAACTGTAATTTTACATAATAATTTGTATACTAATCGACTGATAATATTGATGTTTTGTGAAATATTAATTATTTTATTTTTTAAATGGGTTAATAACCATATAAGAGCAAATAGTAAAAGTAAAGCGAATATATTTTTTGATATAGTTAAGTATGATTGAAGTTTTTATACTTATTAATAAAATAAATATTCATAATTCTGTTTACATCTAAATAGAATAAAAGTCAGATTACTGTATATGAAGTGTTTATAATTAAATCAAATTAGTGTATCTTTTTTTATTTGACCTGATTAAACAAAACTAAACGCATAAGGTAAATACAGTTAACTTGAAAAACATTATTATTCTTTATTCGATCACTAACCAACAAGAACTATTACTGGGATAAACTGCTAAAATACATCTAGTACATATTGTCTGTGCTTACATTTCTGCCATGACCTAACTGTGTTTACATTTATTCTTGCCCAGTTACACAACTCAGCTTCCCATATGTGCTCTAGAATGTGAACCTTATTTTACAAATTCAACAAAATGATGACCATGAATTTTTTATAAGTTTTGTTTAAACCAAGCAATATCTATTTAGCATTTAAAATTTTTTCACTGTACAATTGAAATTTTTTATCATCTATGTACCATTCAAAATTGATAATAAAATCTCACTTAGTGGTTCTCCTAGGTGCGAAAATTATATCTGTTTGACTATGTTGCTATATGTATTTGGATTATTTAAATATAAAAATTCTTTAAATTTTTATATAATCTAAAAAGAAAATTAAATTGGCTTTAAATATTTATATAATGTGATGCATTTGACTTTAAAAAAAATTTTTTTTGTATTTTTTAAATACTAAAATCCCCAAAGAATTTTATGAATAAAGACCATATACAGAAACATTTTTGGCACAGTATGTTCAAATTTTGAGGGGCTAATGACCTCTAGCTACTGTAAAGTTTACTTTTTAATTATTATAAATTTCATATTAACCAGATATTCACTTATATATTGTACTATATTACAATAATTATGCAATCCCTGATTATTTTTAATTATTTAAAGTTTTATTAATTTTTTACACTTCACAGTTCTAAAATTGGTTCTTTTCCCCTGAAAAAAAAAGTATATTCTTGTACATTCTTTTATTTATTTACTAAGTTCTTATTGAAAATAAAATACTTTGAGGTTTCGTAAAACAAAGTAGAATACTAACATTCATTGTTGAAACGCTTAATCTGAAATTACCCACATTTCATTAAAGATACAGTTAAATAAGATTAATAAGGAAATTTAAGTTACAAGCGCGGGAAAACAATGAATGTGAAAAGTGTGGCCACAGAAGTTTGCTCTAGACTGGTCGGGAATGAAGACTAGGGAAAATGGTCTCCCCATCATAGTTACATTCCTAAATTTCTTTCCTAATAAACTTTGTTAGTAAAAATGTTATAGAACTTAGATTTTATACATTACACTAATAAATTCTTTAAACTGTTTTATAACTCAAATAACTACGAAGATATTGAGGTTATACATTTTTGTTGTCCCTATTACCTCCCCTTTATTCATTCAATTCCAACGAATAATAGATTCCTTCAAAGATTCTCCATGAAATGAATAAATATCGAATTTTATTTTAAAAATAAAAGGACCCATCAAATACTCTAAATCAAATTCTTAAATATCTTTCTTAATATACAGTATTTCTAGAAATAAAGAGTTTAAATGTTTGTTAAAAATTTAAGCAATTTTTAAAATTGTTTGTTTTAAAATTATATTTTGGTCTTCCATTAAACCCCTTCCCCTCTCTAGCACCTAAACCGATTTCAGCCATTAAATAACTCAAAAAAATATGCAAAAATAAGCTAATATACTGATATATATATATATACATATGCTTTTACACACACACACTCACACATCTCATTATTTTAACGTATAATATTTTTTGACTTCTCCAATGTAGGATATGCCATCTATTTCATTGTACTAACGTTCCCTGCTAAAATATTACTTACAGTATTACTTAAATTTATTATTTTACTAATATAATATATAAACTTCCATTTAATCAAGCATTACTGTGCTTTTGGTCTGTTATTAAAATTAAAAACGAAAATCGTTTACCCTCATTACTAATTTGAATTTAAACGTTAGGCTGTGGGTGGGGGGAGCAAGAATATATTTAATTATTATATAATATCTATATCTATTGAGGTTGCCGGGAGA
>KZ810058.1:10562-28008 GCA_000696205.2 Oncopeltus fasciatus
TAATAATAAATTATTAAAATTATTATTAAATGACATTTATTTATCATATATGTCATAAACGTTAGTAATATAAAAAATACTCATGCAAAATGACTTTTTAGAACGAAATTAATGCCCGCAAACCGCTGCAAGAGGATTCAAATTTAGCGCCTGCTAGGCAGGAGTGGGTTCAGTGGTCTCCCGCTAGATGTCAGGAGAAGCGCTCTTTCCAGCCCTCCGGGGAAACAGCAGTCACCAGGGCTCTCCAGGCCTTTCCCGCTCTTTTTGTGTGTTTAAAAGATATTTTTATTAGTTACATAAATTTATTCTGAACAAAAAACATTTGTATATATTATTGTTTATTACTTCTCTTATGGAATTTAGGAATTTAAATCCATCATTTATATGATTTTCAAACTTACCATTTGGTATAAAGTGCATTAATATCATAATCACAATTTATATTGATATTTATATTTATATTTATTGAAAAATGAAATATTACCAAATACAATGCAAATTCAATACAAATGTTATGTAAAATTTTTCATAACTTAAATAATAACTGAAATTTCTGTCTATTAAATTTTGTCCTCTTCTAAAACTCCCCTTTTTCTCGTCCACTTTAAACGAAAATTTAATTATTTAAAGGGTTTGCAATAAAGAATCTATATAGCGTATTCGGTCTCGCTGTGCTAAAATTCATAGAATGTATACTGTTAATTTATTCGTCCTACGATGAAATGAATTTATTCACTCTAAGATCGCGATGAATTACTTTAATTTGTATTATAGATTTATTTGATTCATCCAGAAAAATAATTTATGAGCGATAAACACCATGTAAGGCGATTAAACCCTATTCCATAATCTTCCAAAGTCAACCATATTTTAGAGGAAAAGTAATTTAATAGGAGGATAATAATACAATAAGATTATACTTTTAATAATTTATAAATTACATTAGACAACTATTAGTTTGTATTTACTCAAAGAGGCAAAATACGAAAACCCCTTCGATGTCTATATAAATACGGACAAAGTGCGGATCATATATTCACGCTAGGGTAAATGTATTCGCTGAAATAAATAAAATTTTGAATATTGCTTTCCATCCACAGTTGCAGGGAAAAATAAGCTACATTGGCATGTCAATATTAAGGATATTAAGGATGTATCGGACAATTAGCATAACTGGATGATTTCGTATGATACTAAAATCTTATCAATATTATGTAGGTGAAAAATATTTGTGAGAGAAAAAAATGTATCAGGATGCATTGTTGTGAACTATGAATCAACTGTATCACAAATAGAATACCAATAGCTGTTTTCTGTTGTTTTTTTTATTCATTTTAAGTTTTTTTTTAAATCATAATTTAGTTATCTAGTGCAGAAGAATATTTCTTTTTTTTTTGTATTATAACAAATTAACATATTTTTATATAATGTTTGTATGTTAATTTTCTTAATCAGTCATGAAGAAGGGCTGAAATTTAAATCGAAACATTGGCAAAAATAAAAGCTCTTTGGCTTACAAATTAGTTTTTTATTTCTTCCCCAATGAACCCTTTCATCTTTCCCCTAAAGACCCCTTCTCATAAGACTTTCACATTTTAAAACACTTGTTAAGGGAAGAAATTTACAAATAAGCTCTTCCTTCAATCATATTTCCCGGTGAATCAATAGCAAAGCTTTGTGGTTAAGCATTTTACTCTCATTGTTCTTTTTAAGAATTTTTTTTAATTGATCCTACTCAAAAAAAAGCTTACAAAGCGAGGCACGGTAGTCTAGTGTTTATGGTACTAGACTCCTTACCCCAAGATCTTAGGTAGAATAATCATATTAATTTTTTTTTTTTTTTTTTTTTTATGTGCTTCTGATTTTAATGATCTAAAGGATGTAGTAACTCACTCCGGTGAATACCCAGCCCTGATTGTGTATCGTTCATTATATAATGGGATTGGGATCAGGCCTCCAGAAAGTCCGCGTATCCTCTAGTGTAACTTGGGTAGTGAATAATCACATTTGTTTTCCTCTAGGTGCTTTTAAGCAAGTAACCTTTGATTTTTTTTTCTCTAATCACAAACAGGAATCACTACCCAAAACTTTGATCTTGAGATCTTACTTGAATGATTTTAGTATTACACAAGGGTATGTAATTTTCAATGATCAGCACATTACTTAGGAGAAGCTAAAATATGGCCGCTTCAAAATCTAAGCAGATTTTCAATTATAAATTAAACTATTCAAGTTGGTGCAATGAATCGAAATTTGTTTTATAATTTCAATGGATTTTCACCGATCCTGCATTTAGAAAACTAAAAATATAACTTTCAAAATTGTATTTAAAATAGAATTTTAGAAGATATTTGCGAATATTTTCCGAATTTACCTCTTTAATATAAATAATAAAATTTGTTGTTTACTCTTATCTAACAATATATCAAATTTATCAAAGGAAAGGGATGGCATGTTTTGACGAAGGCCAAAATTTATATGATTCGTTTTAATTAGTGTTACGAGAATGTGATTAAACATAATGGGTGTATAATTTAGTTTTCTAATATTTATTTATATATGAACCATATAATTTTTCGATAAATTTTTATTAAGTTCGATATTAACGAATGTAGCTGCAAGGATTATCCCCCCCGTCTTTATTAATGAGCATTCTGAAGAAAACATTAGTGATCTCATATTTTACACTCACTGCTCCCTACGGCTTTTAGTCATTTACTTTTGTTTATGTCCTTAAACAAAGGAAATATGTCTAGCTTGCTCAGCTCGTGTGTGAAGGACTTTATTATAAACTTTAATTCATCGATTTCCTGATGCGTGTTAGACAATTAAAGCGAAATGTATTGAAAGAATTGCTCCTGTGGCCTGTAAGAAGACAGAAATATATATCTTATGTATGCTGACCACGTCCTTCCGTGGAAACAGGCCCTTTTCTTATATATATTATTTATATGGCCTGTCGTAAAATATAATGCCTTCTATCCTTCCTCTGAGGCGACCATCCTTTTTATTCTTCAGCTTCCCGCTTTCTTTTTCTTCGCCGCTCGTCTCCTCCAGCTCCAGTCCAATCAGAAAACTCCCTCTTCATATTCTTTTTATTACCATTCCATCTCCATTTTCTTCCGCCTCGTTGGCGGCCTGGACAATTTTCATTTCTCGAATTTTTCCCCGTGCTATACGGGGAATCACGTTTTTGCATTTTCTACTTCAGAGGCTGTCCTTCAGTCCCTCCCCTATTGCCTTCTTCGGAAGACTCTTCCATAATCAAAGAGATGCAGTGCCACTAAAGAAAAATAGTGAACTGATGAATATGAAAATAAGCCTCCACTCCTGACGAATATTAGCCAACCAAGTTTGATAAAATAGCCAGATACAGATAAACCGATGGATTATTTTTTATTCTGTCTGTGTCGAAAACACGTCCTTGGTTTTATTTTTTTATTTTTTGCACTAATTACTACCATTAAATGACGTTTGATTGAGTTCATTAATTAGTGGAGCATAATTCAAATGATTGCAAGCAACAGAAAATATTCTGTCCTTCAATATATTTTTTAATTACTTTGGTCAATTTTTTTTTCTTTCTTTGATTACAGACAGTTCCTTTCAAGTATGATTTATGCATAAGTAGTCAGTCATTGAGAAATTGTCCTTTTTTTCGCATTTGAATTTATCCATTTTATTTACATTGGAATACCAGCAATCTCCATGATTCAACCAATGAAACATATTTTACCATTTTTAGTAATCATTAGCTTGTGACACAATAGGCATTAATAGATGGTGGTGTTCCCCATTTGGGGGACCCCGTTACCTATTGGTTATGTAACAAATGACATAAATTTTATTGCAGTAATTTTGTTGTAAATGTTTAATTAATATTTTATAAAGATCTCTTTCTTTTCAAAAACGTAAACTCTGAATGTTTATTGTAGAGTCTAGAACACGACCTACGTATAAAAGTCAAAGTTAATAATATTAATTTTCTATTAGGTTTAATTCATTGTTGATACGTTCTTCTTTTTATCATAAATAAATAAAATACATTAATTATTAAAAAATATTTTCTTTATAATTTTTATGGCCATATATTTTTAGAACACTACTCTGTTCGAAAGCTACAGAAAATATTATAGATATCAAATTCTCTAAAGAGGATGCTACATACATAACTATTGATAAATATTGATACATAATTATTGATCGTATTATCTCTGTTGTAAGTCAGTTGGGTGTACGTCGATAATATGTTAAAATATTTCTTTATATTATAAATGCTGTTTATGAATATTAATCCCCGTAAGAAACGCAAAAAATTGAAGGACTAAATTTAATTGGATGTTCATGGTAATTCAAACTGAGCAAAAATGAATACTTTGTTTTTCTTTAGTTTATAATTTATTTTTGAAATTCTTACATGGATTGAATCTGGTCTTCTTATTGGTTGCAAAGAGTATTAAAACTGAAAATAGTCTTAAAAATTAATCCACAGTTAATTCATTATTATATCAATTTCTAGTGTGATGAAAATGATAGTAAATGTAATTTGATGACAATTTCATGAAAACCCAGAAGTTGTATGCAAGAATATGGTTACTTCTCTACCATTTCACTTAAAAGGATCTTCTCACTAGCACCATCGAAGTCCATCCAAAACGTACTATGGTTTCTTCCTGCTTATCTATGGTTCCTGTGATCCTGTTCCATGATCCTATCTTCAATTGTGCGTTCTCTTACACTGTAGGCCCTCCACAATGATTCCCCCATCACTTACTGTCTCAGCGATGTCTGGAGCTCTAACGCCATCAAAATTGTCTGAGGACACTCTTACAAAAAAAAACATCTCCTTTGGAGCACACTCAGTTGAACTGAACTCATCTTTGATAATAATAACCAAGGTATTCCAAAGCCAAAAATCTTCAGTTCCCAATATTAGGCTTGAAAAATCCCTTTCATAGTTACAGGACATTTTACAGTTACTTGCCTGTCGGACCTGTTGCAGGATAGTACCCTCGTGTGTTTTTATTTCAGTATGTATCAGACGATTTGGAATCCTTGGCGCTATTCATAAAAAAAAAAAAATTCCTTTGGGAGTAAAATTTGTGCAAGGAGACCTCTTCGATTAATAATTGTAGAGGTAATAATTGTATTCGTAAAAAAATATTTCCAACCTATTGCTATGCGCACCCACCTAGGATAATTTTTAAGGGTGTAAACCCTTCTTTCTAAGATCAAGCTTTGTACATAAACACTTTTTTTTCTGACTTGCAGTAGACTCTGCACACATCCAAGTAATTCCTCTGAAATGGAATTACTGGGAGGAAATTGAGGAATTAATATATTTATTACCTCTACATGAAGCTCCTCCTGGCCTAGACATATTTTGAATTGTGCAATAGCATGTTCATAGTTTTCTTAGAACACGCTAAGTGACGCATGCGCGATTCCAGGCTTGTCAGGGATTCCGAGGAAGCTTTTTTTTTTTCTTTCAGATTTTTTTATTTATTGGGAAGGTTATTTTATTGCTAAACAAGCGTCCAAGGATAACAAAAAAAAAATTCTTTTGAAAGAATTTTCTGTCATTAGCTAAATATCCCGAGAATGTTGGTATTGTTATTTAAGCAGGTTTGAAAATAGTACACATTTCCTTGGTACTGCATAGCTTTACTGTGTATGCTCCTGGAACTAATTCTTGGATGATTGGTGCAAATCTATTGTTACTAACGAAACTTGAATGACTATATTTTTATATTAATGGCTTAAGGAATTTTTTGTTTGTGTTTGTTAGCTTACCTTTTTACCCCTTAGGGTCTTGGAGAGAGGGGCTATCTACAGGTTTCATTCCCATTCTAAACATCTATGGCTCAGGACAAGCCTTTATTTTAGATAAAAGCTTGTACTACTGGACGGGATTTCGATCTGCAACGTTAGGATTGCGGGACCCGAGTGGATCCTCTGAGCTAGCCCCGGTTTTTGGAGTTAGGTAGTAGAAAATGAATATTAGTTCAAATATTCCATTGAAATAATACTAGCATAAATACAACTAAATACAAAGTGGTTGTTGGAGTAAAATATTTGTTGTTGTTTTTTTTTGCTTATTACTGAAGTAAGTTTATAAATAATTCTCAATTGTCAATGAATCCACATTTCTTTCAATCTCTGTTAGAGTCGCTCGTCCTCCGAGAGGCCTCCCATGTCCCCATTTGCTCCTCCTGTGAAAAGAACTGGATCTTCAGGAAATGAACAGTCACGTCGAGAGATCCGTTCCTCTCTCTCTCAGCTTTCTAGAAAGTGCTCTCTGCCCCATCCCATACCTCTCTCTCGGACGGCACGCGAGAGTAGAGTGCACATGGGGGCGACACACCTATTCCGCAAGAGACTCCGACTCCTTCAGGATCTAGTTCCTGGGATTCTCTCAAAGGAAACCCGTTCCCGAGGGAGCTATACCGGAGTTATATACCGTTAATGAGCCTAATTGCGGAATAGCTCCGCGATACAGGAGGTGTCTTGTTGGCAAATAAGATGGTGGTTGTCCCACTTCATCTTCTTTGGTTCTAGATTGCGTACTAGAGATCAGTGTTTTTTCTCATTTATTTTATTTTATTTTATTTATTGATTGTTGATAATTGAAGTTCTTAGAATGTTCACTGACATCAATTAAAGAGAAACTTTTTTTTTTGTTGCTTTTTTTTATATTAATTCATATATTTCGAAACTTTTTTTGAGTTCAAACATTTAATACTTTGTACAAACACACATTTAAAAATATATTTATCAGTTAATATATAGCATACCTACTTATATCTTTTTTTTACAATACCAATGGGATTTATCCTCTAACAGTATTATTCATACCGGCTATATACCGTTCCTCTATTATTAATTGTGATTTATAAATTAAAATTAAAACTGCTTTTCCAATATAAATTATTGGTCCCACAACTAAAAATTGAGAAGTTGGTATCTTCCCACCCCCATAATATGCAATTTCCTACCATTTATGATCTATACAATTTAAAAAAAAATTTTTTTCACTATAAAGTGTAAAACTTATTTAAGTTCATATTTACGAATGTAACTAAGGGAGTAAAGCACCCCCATTGTCTTCCTTTCCGGCTGGTTTTGAGTCATTCATAGTAATCTTACTGTTTATGCTTATTTTTCTATACAGTTTTCAAGATGGAATTAAAAATTATCTTATATTTAAAGTTTATATATTTTTATTAAAGAGTATATTTATATCTTAGGTGATAAATGTAAGTCCGACCCTTGGTGTCGGACATTTTTCATATAAAGTAATTCAATTTATGCAGTTTCAGAATAATTAATTTTTATTAACATATAAGCTATTACTACATTCATTATAATAGCTAATAGTCACCTGAACCTTAATGGCTACTTGGTGGTTTTGTACTAATTGGCGAATCTGCTAATTTTTGTTGATCATTAGAGTTTGATTATGGTTATTAAATATGTATTTGTCTTTTAATTAATAATAGAGACAGGATGTATTAATGAATTGAATATTATTATTTTTAATTTTGTTCGTTAGTTAATTATGAAGTTTAAAATTACATTTAATACTCTTAAGTGAGTAGTATTTAATGCAAAATGAATATTTTACTATTGTTTGACTACCTATTTGCAACAATTATATATTGTTATAACTACAGCTGTCCGTCTTTATTGACTCGACTAGGTGCCTTACCCAGGGTCCTAATATTCTTTTTTATATAATATTATTTATAAAAACTGTTTTAGTTATATACCAAATATATTCTACATTATATATATATATGCTTATTCCTTCTTATATAATTGTAAAAAAATTATTCACTGATGATGAGAAGTGATTAGAGACATTTTAGGAGTTTGCCATTTTTTTATATATCACAGTTTATAATAGTTGCATGGAGTTGCACTAAAAATAACCTCTGCATATATCGACATGTAGCATGTTTACCTCTAATCTAGCTAAATTAATGTGCCTTCCTTGCCACTTATAACCACTTCCTGAATGATTCTTGGGAGGTAGGCTATATCAATGAACAGTTTCAGCAGACAGGTTATAAAAATAAATGTATGAAGTTAAATAAATAACTTTATGAAGATGCAAATTTAAGTTCATGTGTCATATTTACCTCTAAGTTGTATGGCAAAGTATATAACCTGTCTTCTAGAGGCAAGTTTGTCTGGGGTTTAAGTTCCTGGACTCCTGAGCCAAACTTCCCGGGTTCTATACTCACAGTGAACAGTATTTCTTTCTTTCTGTGCTTCCGTTGTAGGATTCCCAGAGGATTCTGGGTGTGCTCCTAGTGAACAATCTTTCCAAATTGGTAAACATTCTTCATTGAACATGGGGAAAAAGCTGTGTACGCTGACCACACACCTTGTCTAGTGTGTTGTGGGCCGAGAGTAAATACATTTTTGACTGTATTTTTTCCCCCTAGACAGACAAACTACTTATTTTTCACCTGCTCAGTTGAGGTCGTGAATGAAGAAGTTAACGCTATTCTAAACACCCATTTGACCAGGCTTTTATTTTTCACTGAAGGCCTGACCAGGCTGGGTCTCGAATCCACAGCGCCAGGTATAGACCTGGAAGGAGACCTCATGACGAGGTCATGTGTCGGCGGCTTTAGACAAGACGGTCCCAGTCAATACCAAAAGGTCTCTCTCCACCAATGACGGGTCGTAAAACGCCTCGTATAAGTGTCACGAAACTGTAAAACACTCGGACGGCTTCTGTCGACAAATAAAGCGGTCGTAAACGTGCCGAGGGAGATTTACAACCCCTTGGGTAGGCGTCAATAAGGAGAGCCGATTCTTGTGCGCCTAATCTGTCCTGGAAGGAGGACCACAGTCTGAGAGGTGTTAAGTCTGTCATTTATAGGCGCGGGGAGTGGGGCGAGCAGCTAATAAACCTCTGACGTTTAGTGGCAGTAAAACTTTTATAGGCACCCACCAGAGGGCACGCGCCTCTACGCCTAGCCACACACCACTTAAAACACCATAAAAGTTAAACGAATAATTTATTACTTTTGTATTTTTATACTTATACAATACTGTGTATTTATATCAAATAATTATTTTAATTATTATTTATTTCACTCAATTTTATCGATTGATTTATTTAAAATATTCAATATTATTGTAGTTATATTAATTAATATTATTATGTAACTTCATTTACTTAATATTATGGTTTATGAAAAATAATATTATGTTCTTATTTCAGGGAATATGTTTTTGCTAGCATTTCAATGAAACTAATTTACTTTACACACGCATTAGATATGTATTTATAATTCATGGATGTGCTTGACATTTATCAATAATTATTTCGATTAGAAATTCATGGATTTCATATTTTTTTTTATTAATAAAAACAAATATGTTTTCCAATACTTCTTCCGGGTTCAACCGTGTCTTGGAGTTTTTAGGTGCCAAGCTTTCGCACATCGTGATGGCTTCTTCAGGGCTGAATGGAGAATGAACTTGGCACCTAAAAACTCCTAGACACGGTTGAACCCGGAAGAAGTATTTGTAAATATGCCTGAGGACCGTGGAAGTCTACGTGAGCACAAATATGTTTGTTCGATTTTTTTAAATAACAGAAATGAAAAATTGGGAGAAATATAAACAAAAAAAATCTTTATTATTACACACTATAGTAATAATTATTTTATTACTGTTATAGTCTTAATTATTACATAATACAGTAAATTTTAATTTTATAAAACTGATGCTCTATAATACTTTTACTATAAACGCATATAACAATGTATATGATGGGCTGACTTAGCCGGGGGTACCCGCCTAGGAGGTAATCCTTTATCAAAGAATAAAAGCTTGTTTAGTACCATGGTTGTTTAGATAGCTCCTTCCTCCTTGACCATAAAAGGCTAAATTGGAGATAAAAAAATAAATTAAGTTTAGTTTAAGCTTGGCTTTATTAAGTTACCTTCTTTTCAGGACAATTTAGTCCGTTCTTGCATTAGTGATCTTATGTGTTCTTTGACCTTATTTTTTTAAAAATGAAATTAGTCACACCCTCTGACTTATGCTGTTTAAAGTAATGTGGATAATAAGCTTAGTTTGCGAAGCTATCATTATTAGTGTTAACAAAAAATTTCTCAAAAGTTCTCAAGCATAGCATTTTACAAATGTTAAAATTTAAGAATTCCTAAGTTTGGTTGCGTCCAGTGCCGTCTGAGGGTCATTATCTTACTCTTACAAAGACTTATTCATGTCTATCCCTAGTGAGGTATGGGAAACCTGCTTAAGTTAGCATGAAATCGATTCACTGTGAAGAATAATTAGTGATATGTGACGTGTTTACTTGTTTTCCAATTTTGAGTGATAATTCCTGATCGTTCCAACGGAATTAAGTGTGATTAATCGTCAAGCGTTCCGTCATTATGGCATTTGTGATCTAAATCTCACTTCTTTGGCTGTTTAGTTGAAAATATTATAGGGAGGAGAATGTTTTCCTATTTAAAACATATATTTCTTCTTATAATTCGGAATGTATGAACAGAGTTGTACACTAAATCATAAGAAGTCTATTAATTTATTAATGAATGGCCTTACCAAACGCTTTATTGTTTAAAATAAATAATTAGAAAGGAAATAAAGCTAACGAAAAATATACTAGTGTGGATACAAAAAAATGTATATTAATATAAGATCTATTTGTAGCCAGTATTTTTTTTTTCTTACAATTAATAATTTTCATTCAATTTATCTCATAGAAAAAATTGTAGCAATAATTTTAGAATATCCTGTCTTTGTATATCTGTTTAATTCTTATTAATCTTGCGATACCCCTCAAGCTTAAAGTTTTTTAAATTCACCCCTTACATTATGAGGGAAAAAAATTTTTTTTACATGTATATCTTCTGGTTTTGAACTAAAAACTAAACATAAATTTATTTATGACGCTGATTGGGTTGAGAATTTATTTCATCCTTAACGAGCTCCTATCTTATCTCTAGACTTGGTTTTGTCGCTTTGCCTTATCTCTCCTATATCAGCGTGATCTCGGTGGAAGCCGTGAAGTAAAAAAAAAAGTGGAAGATCATTTTCAATAAATAGTACAGCTGCTTTAGACATTTTAACTAATTTTTGTCACTTATAAAACTTATTTTTTTGCAGTAATTACAATGTTCTTAACGATTGCAGAATTAATATATACATATCTATTGTTCAACGTGTTACCCATTTTAATTTGAACTGGAATGGAACGAAATTTTGTGTATTTTATTAAAAAAATTTTTAAAAGTATTTTTTAAACATTACAATGATAAATATCATTATGAAGTGATCTAGTGTAAAATCTGATAAAAAATTATTCTGGTGTTCTAACTGTCTATTTGTGCTCACACTTTTGGAAGTCTCAAAATACAAAAAGTTTAGTTTAAAGTAAATTCTGTTTAAATACGGTTGATAAAGAGTGGTGGTTTACTCAAATTTTGATAAGAATTTTGGTTACAATAATTTTTAAGTTAAAATCAAGCCTAAAACTCTGATCACGGGTATGAAGATTCTATAAGAGCAAGTCCACTATTAAATTTAAATAAAAACTAATTTGAGTATTTGATTTTAATAAATATATTAACATGAAATTATTTGTAATAAAAATTATTAAACAATAAAAAAATATCAGTGAATTTCGAGTACATGTTATTTAACGAATCTTGTATATATTGGTTTTAATAAATGTTGAGATTATTTTAATTTATGTGAGAAAAGGAAAATTTCATAAGCAATATAATTATATTTATTATATAAAAANTTTATTATATAAAAATAAATAATCATATTTGTTTTCAAAATAACAATAAAATAATATTCTATTTAAAATAAATATAAATGCAAAATAAATTAATTTAGGAATTATAAATACAATTAATGAATGTAGCAAAATACTAATGTTATGGTGTTATTTTAGTTTAGCGTTCAGTTTTTGTGGTTTTTGTTTATTCAAAAATTTATGGTTTGAGTACCTGGTATTCGGTATAAGTACCCTTAATTTAATTTTTACTTTTGACTTTTATCCTTATTTTCTTCTTACGGCTGGCCTGGAGCGAAATTTACTTTCCACCCTATTAGTATTGTCTAAAATGTGGAATTATTTCCAATCCGTACCTGGAATAGCAATCTAGCTTACTGATAGTAATCTGGCTTGTTCTTATCAGTTTAGCGCTTACTGGATTCACTATACTATTCAAAGAGCTAAGCGTTCAGTACTTATCTTTGTGTAAGCCGCCAAACTCCAAGGTGGATAAGTCCCAATCCACTGTACACTAATGCCTGAAATCACTAAAGAAATTATTTACTTGATAGCGTCGCGTTGGTACAAAATTGTATGCAAGTACCCACATTTACTTTTAATTTTAAGCACCTTTATTAAATGTGGAAAATCTACTTACTTTATCGCATACAGTTTAAAATTTGATAATATAGAGAAGAAAATGCTAAGGATTACTTCATTCATAGGTGTTCTGAATAAAAACTTATCTGTAAATCGCTTATTGACTACTTGGGGGAATTATAACGATCTCATTTGTTATGGTACGTTTCAGAAATCAACTTACATCTATCGATGGCTGATTATTTTAAGATTATACTCTTGAAAGTAATCTTGTCCCAACTGTTTTTGATTTAAATGTCAATCAAGACATTGACCTAAATGAAAAACAAAAAAAAGTTTTTTATTTAAATCAATGTATCGGCCTGGTTTTCTTTTTGATTTCTAAGCTATAGGTATAATTAAAGGATAAGAGTAATTCTATGCCCCGTGTGATCTAACTCATTGAATTTACACGCATTCTACTCAATTAAAATGGTATTTAAGTGTTTTAAGGAATTCTGTATTATCTTAAATAATGCTTTACTCGTATTAAAATTATCATTATATAGTTAACTTCTTTGTAGGAAATGATGAATTATTATTGTTCCAATAACAATCTATAAAGGTTGATCTACAAGATTACTTTCAAGAGTATAATCTTAAAATCATTAGTCATCGATATTTGTAAATTGATTTCTGGGACATACCCAAACTAATGAGACCGTTACAAATTCCCTATGTAATCAATAAGTCGCTTCCAGTAACAATTGGAATTGATATATACCCCCTAATGGATATGAGAGAAGGTCATTGGAAAACAGTAGGGTGTGAGAATTTCATTCATTTCGCCTCAGCGCCCCAAATGTATTCTCAGGTTACCTTTTGTCTGGTAGCCATAGGGCCTAGGTCTTCTTCCCACAGAAATGGCTCGTGGTGCTCCGTCAGCTCCCTGAGGTACGAGTTTATACAGTTGGCTGCTAAGATTCCGTTACCTGGCCTCTCCAGCTGGACAATACAATGGGCCTCAGCCAACCAGGATGAAGCGATAGATTTTTCGTAGAATGGCACAACCCTCCAGAGCCCTTCAATAATGGGGTAGTCATATCCTGTGGCGAATCTCCGAAGACCCTCTCCCCTCTTGCCACTCCCTGCTAGTTCAGTGGAACCCCAGTTTCTGTGTGAGTGTGTGCGCGCGTCTCCTTGGTTTTTTTTTCCTATTCTATTTTTTACCCCCCTCTCTTTCTCTTTAAAGGACTCGCCCCGGTAAAGAAGTGGCCCCGTGGAAGCAGAAGAAGGAGTAGAAAGGGGAGTAGAGAAGTAGCATGAATAATTGATGGAGTGTGTGTGGACCAAGGACAAAAAGAACTCTTCAAAGATGGCTCGGCCCCCATGTCTGGTCCCCCACCCCATGGACACACGACACTCGCTCATACAATACATTTCCCACATAGATATATTCATGGTTCACGGAGCGGTTTTCGGGGGTTATAAAAAAATAATAAATTGCCCATATGACATTTCTCTTTGATGTCTTGTTCAAAGTAATCCGGATTTGTATTCCTTGGTACCTGATGCTTACAGCCAATAATGACATGTTATTCCTCTGCGACTAATTTGCAATTCTAAAGTTTCTATTGTATTCTACCTTCCATTAAAGATCAAGTTGTTCATTTTAGTAAAGTAGAAGTAACCAAGTTCTGTTACAATGAAAATGCCTTTGACAATAATACTAAACTGGTGAACACAATATATAAAGAGTACTAAAAGTAAAATAAAATCCAATTTATTTACTTTTATTTAGTGATCTATTCATGTAATTTTAGATGAATTTATTTACTACTCGTATTTTATTTTATTTATACTTTAATTATATAAAATATTGTCTAGCAACAATATAACCTTTAATACATCATAAATTAAGTGTAATATACAAAAACACAAATCTTTTTATTTATAATACATTTAGAACCTAGTGTCATATAATGCGATTTTATAACATTACTATTATGAGAAAAAGATTAGACCATTATGTATAAAACCACTAAATTAAATCTAACAATATAAATCAATTTAATACAACAAAAAATATCCATTTTCCATTTAAAAATAAATATTCAAATTATTCAATTAAAAATATATTTTCAATTCATATTTTACTTAAATTATTAATTACAAAACTAACATAATTACATTAATAACAAAAATAGGGGTTATTTCTTACCATATAACCAGAAAAATGTTTATCCTAATAATTTATTCACGTAATCCATGGTCTAGTAAGGAACAGTATCATATAATTTCTCTAGTTTCTAAAGAAACAGCATATATAAGAAGTAAATGTTTCTGGCAAAGAAATATCCACACACTGTTAAAGATTTTTTCATTATGTTGACTTGTTTCAGAAACTTATAATTTAATTTTTAAATTTAATCAAACACTTCCTAAACATATATTATTTAACTTCTTTTTTTAAGTTGATTATAAACGAATGATATCTAAACCTAATATTAAAATTAACAGTAATTATTTAAATTGATATATTATACACTACATGTACATTTTAATTATAAATTTTTATAATAGCTTTACTTTGCAAAATGTTTTTAAAATATTGGTTGTTTATGCTACTTATTGGGTATCCTGAATTACAAATCCATATTAAATTATTATATGCAATTTTCGTTCAGCAATTAATATACTGCTTTACATTTACATTTAATATATTGTATATAATACTTAATTAATGTAATAATTAATGTAACATGTAATGTGTTGTTAAAAAAACAGTTTTTTTCTTGGAAAGAATATATTATTTAGATGTGTATGTATTGAGCTTGTGTAGTTTATAATTTTATAAGATATAATAATTTGACTATTTAACTGAAAAAATTTTTATCGCTATTAGAACCTAAATTATTTCTTCATTAAAAAGTAGGCTATAGGGAGCCAATTTAATTGAATGCGATCAAACTAAATCTTCAAACAAATTTATCCATAACATATAAATATATATATTTTGAAATACATAATTATTTTAGATGAGTTTGAATATCTATTTCGGCAATTACTTTGCACTGACTGCTACCTCTCACTTCGCAGTTAATATTCGCCATTTATGAATATTTATGTCTGTCTATAATGAAACATGGTGAATGTGTTTAGNTTTATGAATATTAATGTCTGTCTATAATGAAACATGGGGAATGTGTAGTTTATAATGGTCCGGGCATTTTCGTCAACCTTTTAAATAGAAGTATCGAAAGAATAAAATTATGAGATGGTGGGTTGTAACCTGTGAAATTTTTGCTGCTTCGCCATAAATTGATATTCAAATTAAAATTTTACTTTTGAAAAAGAGTAGATTTTATTTTCAAATTCATCTTTTTTTAGTAAGTTTTTCCAAATTATTCGACGAACAAGAGAAATACAATTTTTCTTTGAAGCTATGTCTGTTACATATTAAATTATATGTAGTCATTTTCATTTTAATTGTATTTATTGTAATTTATTCTTTGTGTTTTTTTTCTTAAATATCTAAAATGACTCTAATAATGAGTATTTACTTTTAAAATACTCGGTCTTCATAAAGAATATTGTTCCTTCGTGCTCAAATTTCCTCATATTATACCGAATTCCATATTCTTTGAATATAAATTGAAATTCCTGAGAAAATATCTGAGCTCTTTCAAATAAGGAAGAATTCCTTTCTGTAATTTTTCACATCCTTCCAGGCATTTTTTTCATAAATATTCTATTCCTTTATGTGACACTCTTGCGTAGTTACATTCATGAATATAAATGAATAAAGTTTTTTTACTCATGCAAATTTAATGTTGTTTTTTTTTTATAATACATTCATAAGACTATTATAAATAAGCGACTACAAAGAATTATCCCGTCATTATAATTATGTTTTTCCAGTGCACTCGTTGTCTCAGTTCAAAAACGGACAATAGTACATGATATAGAATAGTATTGTAGAAAATGTATTATAAGTAGAAAGTCCATTATATACAAAAATAATAAAGTAAACTAAAATATACAATCTCTCAATACGATCTATAAGCATAACCAAAGAATAATAAAATCCAAAATAAAACCATTCAGTCCTTTCTAGCTGAAGACAGATAAGTGAATTGTTATAAATTAAAATCGTTCTTTAGCAATCCACTGTAAGTAATTTTTTAACTTATCATTATTTTTTTTTTTGTTATTAGTTGAAATTATGGGTTTATAACTATTTTTTCTTTCAAAATTTTCTTAAAACTATTTATCTATCTATAGTTTATAGATCGAGTTACATATCTATAACTATATATAGTTTATAGATATAGGCACTTATCGATTAAATGAATGACATTTATGTTCCAGCTCATCACTTAAGCTTCAAATATCAATTTATTTTCTGTCTCTGGATTAATTTTAAATTCTTGGAGTTCTCATCTTCCTTTTACTTTAAATGAATATTTTATTTTTAAATTGATGACTTATTGATATTTAATTACATTTATAATCGGGCTGAATTATAATTTTAGTATAAATTTTTGCTTCCAAAAAACTTCATTTAAGTTTCTGTATTCTATTTACTAACCAGTTAATGATTTTCCAGCTAAGCTATTGTCATAGATATTATTGAAATTATTATTGATTTTATCCATGATAATTCTGCGCAGAATACCTCCATATGTTAGGATAAGCTATTTAGTTACCATTGAACTTCAATGCGTTTATTTTAAGAATAAAATTGGAACCCTTAGAGCTTAATTGAATGAAAAAGTTAGCAACATCATTGTAAATTGATATTTTATATTTTACTGTTTTATAATCTTTAAAAACGAACGAATAAATCTTGCATTTTTAAATTTTAACTCACAGAACAAGAATAAACCTTTTAAAGGAGACATTTCTAAATTTATTTAATAATATATCAAAAAAACAGTTAAAAATAATGTTTTCCCGATCCAAACAAAAAATTCCATTGATGTTTTTTTTTAAGTAGTCTGATTTTGTTTGCTATGTATGGACAGAGAAAATTCTATATTTTTTTTTTTATTTTTTAAATATTACATGCACGTAGCTAAGGACTTTGGT
>KZ810060.1:39073-60064 GCA_000696205.2 Oncopeltus fasciatus
TTTACCTATATAGAAGTTATAAAATCAATTTTCCTCCAATTGGGTTCTTTAAATTTTTGTTGTAGCACTATTAATAATGCAGATAATACGATTTTAAAATTAATTTTTTAAATTATCCTCCTAATCGCTACATGATGGAATTCGGCCATTTACGATCTCATCTAACGGTGTCAGCTAGGAACTTAAATACCGAACTTGTGTTCATTATTTAAACATTATATTTAGATTGATAAATATGATTTTTTTTTTTTCAATGTAGATAAAAGTCTGTTATAATTTCTCAAAAGTCGCGCCAATCTAATATGAATGAGTACATCAGCTCCCATAGGAAATCTACTGAATTAATTTTTTTTACTATATTGTTATTGTTTTTTTTTACCGAAATTCATACTTTTTCGCCTCAATTTAATTTCGGAATTCTTCACTGTTTGTGCGCCCCAGTTCTTGGCAGTATTTTTAGATGTGATGACTTTTCCAGAACTCAGCTGGAGAACTTTTGTTAGAAGAATTGGAGAACTCATTTTCCAGATAAGAATAATAAATTCAAACCTAATTTAGTGAAGAAAAACAAATATTTATGGAACGAGGCTTGTTGACCTCAGAAAATCCATTTGTAGATTAGACTTAACTTTAGGTGAATTTTATTTTATTGCCAAAATTATGGACAATAACTAAATTATTTTCAACTGGAAGCAATTGTTGATATTGTTTCAATTTCAGGAATTTTCATAAATTTTATGATATTGATTATTACAGTTTTGAGTATAAACGAAGAACTCCGTGTTCGAATAGTCTCCTGGGCAAACTTTTATAGGGAAGTTAAGACCAGCCCAGTGCCATGGGTGTTAAGACTTATTCTACTTATAGCCCTTCCCTCCGCCTAAATAAATATTACATAGTTTAAAAAATTAAAGATTTATTTTCTTTCCATGATCTTATGTGATTTGTTGTAGGTAAAAAAAAAATTCCATTAGGAAGAACAATTTAAAAATTGTGCATTTAACAATTTTTAGTGCAAGGGAACAGAATAAAAAATATAACTGTCCCAGCCAGGATTCGAACCTGGATCTCCTGCTATCTGGGCTGGTGAATTTTCCACTTATGCTACCGGGACAAGTCTGATAAGTTATTAAATTCCCTGCACTATTGTCGAGAGTCTAACCTCCGAGGCAGACGAATATATCGTCTTATGCTCGGAGGAGCTGACATTGTCAAGCTGTTTAAATGACTCTCGTTATTTACTTTTAAATTTTTCATTTTATAAATATTGTTCGGGGAATTTAATAACTTATTAGACTTGTCCCGGTAGGATAAGTGAAAAATGCACCGGCCCGGATAGCAGGAGATCCAGGTTCGAGTCCTAGCTGGGACAGTTATATTATTTATTCTGTTCCCTTGCACTAAAAATTGGACAAATGTAATATTCATTTAATTTTAACTAACCCCTAATTCTGAGAGCGTTAAATACACAGACCTGCAGTGTTAGGGCATAGCGCTTCGATCTTGAGGTTAGATAGATTTAGTGAATAGAAATAATGGTTTTTCCTCTGCAAGCAAGTTATTGTACTCTGATTGCCACATTTTTTTTTTTCGGACTCCTAAAGACTATTTTATATCCAATCATGGATAAGCGATGGCCCAGGAATGTTGTGGGACTTTGTGTTTACTACATGGCTATATTCCTATATACTACTTAGTTCTTAATGTCCTCATTCCAATGATCTTGGGGACAGGGAAAAGCTATATATGGTATATAATGGTATACTTCTACAGGCGAGAGGACGACAACAATTAAGGTATCATCTAAGTTAAAGTGGGGCAGTTAGAGAAAATAATTTTTTACTCCGCAACAAACCTCTCTTTCTTCAGTGTTCGAGGGAGTAAAATGTCCAACTAGCAGAAGCTAAGTGAATTTCTTANCATTAATTTATATTTTTTTTTTAATCTACCTTGACCGAACCCCAACTAAAATCATCTGATAATAATATCTACGGTCAAAAAACTCTCCTTTTGACCATATGATAGATAATGTAATGTAATGTTTTCCCACACAGCTCTAATATTTCAACTAAGAGTAAGTATGAATTGCATGTTTCTCCCATCTTTTCCTGACTTACGACTGATGTGTTTGCCCCGTTCCTTCCCCACAGATAACCTGGTTAATACATATGTATTCCGACACATACATATGTATTCTAAATCTGAATGAAATAAGGAATTCCGTATCGTGATTCGTCGAGTAAGTGTTTCACAGGAATACGTTAACATGCCATTCAGGATTGAGTGGATGTTTCACTAGACAAATGCCATGTTTAACCAGCCCAATAAAAATCTTCTTGAAAACAAACTATTTCCTGCATACTTTGAACGGGATATTTTTACTCGATCTCACTCAAGAAGGCATGCGATCAGTTTTGGGGCCGCCTGATTTTTTCACATTTAATGAAGAATGGTTTCCAATTAAGGCTGAGTGTTCCCTAGAAGCACAGCAGGAGTCCCCTGAGCCATTACAGACAGAAGCACAGAAAGAAATATATATAAGTGACATCTTGCGAAAGTTACTTGTGTGATAGTCCCACGTGTCAGCAGTACGGTTCCCGTCGATTGTTTTACTCCATCTCAGTAGAAATCTACCGTCTGAAGGAGGACACATACAATCCGACGTGGGATTTTTCGTAAATTACTGTGATTACTAACAATTCGGTTAGCATATTGTCTGACGATTTCCCTTCAAGAAATCAAGATATTCCCATAATGCGTCGTTTGAAAATTTCTTAGATTCTTCGCCATTTTTAATTTGGAGAAGCAAAAAAAATATATTGCATATACCGATTTTATTAAATATATGCAAAAATAAGTTTACTATTGAGGATATGTAACTTAAATTGACTCCTAACTTATCTTAAATTTTGCCAGAAGTACATCTTGTAAGTTCGTGCTTTAAACCACCTATGTGTTTACCTATAGCAAAGAAGAGTTAAAACAATTTGAGTTTTAACAGATTAAGGGCAATCTATTAATATCGGTCACATGTAATGCGATTTTTGAAAATTTATTTTTTTGCAGATCTTCACCGATTTAAAATTAGAGATGCTTAAGATATCATTTATATTTTAATAAACATAGTCTTTTGATAATAATGATATTTAAAAATGTGTGTTGCCCGTGCGTGCCCTAGTTTTGAAAAAAAAATCTGATTACGTATTTTAACTTCTTTTTTAAAAGATGATTGGATGAGAGAAAGAGAGAGAGAGAGAGAGAGAGAGTGAGGGGGGGGGGAGAGAAAGGGAGGGAGAGAGAGGACCAAAATTTATAATCCTAATATCTTCCTTATTATTCGAGTAACGAAAAAGTTTATTGATCTAAAATGTAATTTTCTTAAGTGTGTCTGTGTTCTATAAATTTTTTTTTTTTTTTGCGATAAACGCTCATTGAGACAGAAATGATAAGATTTGTGAGTGCTTCCCTATCCTACCCTTCCGGTCAGTCTAGAGTAATCTTCAGTTGCATACCAATTACACTCATTGTTATTTCCGACTTTTAAATTAAACTTCTTCATTAACTCTGAAGATATGAGAGGTATAACATAATATCTGAAGGTATGAATGTAAATATATTAATAATATATTTATATTCATCTTTAATGAAGCCTGGAAAATTGCGTAGATTACGCATACTTCTTCCTTTTTTTATTTGAGAGTATTGATTATATTTGTCTGTAGTTTCATTTCTAAACAGGTTATTACGGCCGCTTTTGACTGTAATTTCTCTTTGATCATCGCTTACGCACCTAGGTTTTATTTTCCTCGTGAGAGAAAGTGATATTCTTGAGGGAAATTAAATCGTAGGCTCTCTGCTCCCAGTGCACTAGACAGACCCACTTTCTAGCCTGCATCCCAACCCCCGAGGAAGGGGAAAATCACCCCTCCCACCACCCAAGTATATGTAGAATGTTTAGAGGGCTGTGGATGTGACGCTGGCTTTTGACTGCGTATAAGATTGTCCAAGCTAACAGTCAGCTTAAGAGTTCGATTTCCTTTCTCGCGAAAATTTATTTATTTGTCA
The DNA here is from genome assembly GCA_000696205.2 of Oncopeltus fasciatus. NCBI lineage: Eukaryota > Metazoa > Arthropoda > Insecta > Hemiptera > Lygaeidae > Oncopeltus > Oncopeltus fasciatus. Next base: position 43,139 of record KZ810060.1, read on the forward strand.
CAAAGTAGAACCTGTGAGCTTAACTAAGCTCTTGTCCTTGGCAGTAATATAAGATGGGATGAATATGATTCTCATAAATGGTGGTCTTTTATGTACAAAATGTACATATTGTGTGTTCTTCAATAAATATAAATGATACGAGTAAATATTTTGGAGACAGGAACTATATATATAATCTAGGCAGATTTTCTATTTTTCATTAGAAATATATATANTGTATAGAAAATGAAACAACCGCGGCTGCAATATATATAACAATTAATTACAGGAGAGACTCTCTTCACTCCTCACCGACGAAGGGCAAGAAGTCTCCCCGAAAATTAAGTACTCTTTGTAATTTTTTCTTGTTGAGTATTCCCTACACTCTTTCTTCCTCTTGTTCTTATTATATATAAATATATCTTATAAGCCAGAGAGGACAATGAAGTAAAAAATATGAAGTTTGCTCCAGACTGGCCTGGAAGGTTGAGTGGTGGAAATTCCCACCCATCGTAGTTACAGTTATAAATTTTCTTCATAAACTAACTGAACTTTTTTCGTAACCCAAATAGCATTCGCTTCGCTGCAAACTCTGACATTAAAGAAATTAGATGTAATACGAGTACTAATCAAAATAGGGTGAATGCTGGCTGTGTATATCCNTAATTAATTGTATTGAATATAAACGTTAATAAATATCCTTTTTACAACTATTATATTTTTTATACTTTTTTCTAACTTAAATAAACAACAAAAACATTTTTTATTTATAACCTTTATTTACATACTACATTCCGTTAAAAATAAATATAAACATTTTGTAATTTGATTACAATGAATAATAATAAAAAAAATAACATCAATGACTATCGCGTGAGGAGAGAATGTGACCAATGACACCACTCTCAAATTATTTACAGACTATGTACACAGGAGATCACATGGTCATCTTCGTTTGAGTCGACGGGGAGGGTTGTAGGGGTTTGAGTTGGAAGACTAGGTCTGTGCTAGTGGATTAGGATGGTATGGGAGTTTACTGTGGAAAAGGCTGAAGCGACAAAGACATTATGATTAAAAATTTTGGTCTTCTACAAAATCTTTCCCCTCATCCGGTTTCAACCAAAAAATATCTATTATAAAAACCCTATAAATATTTAACAGTAAAAACCCTAAGTAGCGAATTTGGTCTCAGTAGTTTAAAAAATTAGAGGATTCGCCCAACACTCTAAATTACATTCTTTATATATTTCTTATATGCATGTTAAATAATTAAATGTTATTAAATTTCATTTCATCTACTTCAATCTGTATATTTCTTTCATAATAACGAAGATTTTAAACATTGTACTTTCTCTAAACCTTCATCAAATAAATAGATGTTTTGATAGTAAATTCATTATGCGAAACTGCACGAAACGTTTGAAGATATAAGAATGTTGTAAGAGCATTGTTTTGAAATATATTTTTAATGTTTATTTTTAGTTTACGACCTTTTTGGCCTAATTTTTTAAAGGAAAAATAGGTAATCATTATGTTACAAGCAAAAGGGCGTTTTGTATTCCAACCACCACCCCGAGTACAGTTGAAGCACTCTTTGTACCATTTTTTCTCCCTAGAAGCTTATCCCCGACAGTGGTATATAACTCAAGCTATAAATAGCTTTCCCCAAACAGAGGGCCTATCTCATAGCTGTTCCTCGTCTCCACATGGACTGATCACTGTGATCGCCGGACGGAAGTCAAGGGGAGTACAGATATCCCAAACTTCCGGGCCCTTTTGACGGAAGGCTGGGCATCAGTGTACCAAGTGGACGACGTGCCGCCCTTCGGAGGCAAGCGTGAACAAGGGCTGTTCACTTCTGATGGACTAGCATAACTGGGAAGTCCAGATAACCTCTGTCTAAAATCCGTCTTTTGGCATTTCACGCTGCACAGAGTAATATTTTTTCTGATGTATAAAACAATTTTTGTTGGAATCATTAGTATGTGCTGGACATTAGCATTAGTTTTAAAAGTATGAGAAAATGCAACACAGTATGCAGGTTTACAGATTATTACCTTTCAATTCCTCGTAGTTTTTCCTCCTACAATGGAAACCCCTTTTACAGTCCCAAGCTGGTTATGGTTTTCTTTTATTCGACTCACGCGTTGGGAGATTGTACATTCATTGTTCTTGGAGTGCGATACGGTACGCCAGGACTCCGTGACTAGAAGTGTGCTCCTTTCTTCGTAGATACACCTCTCCTTTGTTATGCCGCTAGAATTAGAAAACACTGGGTACGATAACCTATAATCTCAATATTGACTATCGCGTTCTTTTCATTCTTTGTTCTTTTGTTTGATTTTATTAGTGTCATTCAGGCTAACCAACGTGGATTTCCTTAATAACCCTTAAAATTCAATTTTTTATGCCTCGGAAAGAATAATTGTTTCTCGTTAATAGAGCTGGTTATTATATATCATAAAAGTTTAAAATTTAAAGGGTTAATTCCACCTATGAATATATAATCATGACGGACTGACGCGGAAGGCGGCCATTGACGTCGGACTTCTAACTGTATGTTGATAATAAAAGTAAATTTCTAATTGGCATCATTTATTTTGCATTTTTATCCTTAGTCTTCAAAGAAGCATCCTTCCTCAAGAAGGATCTTAAGCCGCCTCATGTAGTGCTTACATGCTCTTGGCCAGACCAGAAAATGCGGGCTACAAAGAGAGGCACATGCCGAATAGAATGTTTGGCCTAGATTTCAAACTGATATTTTTTTTTTTTTTTTCAATGGCATCCCAACCACTAGGGTCATGAATGCCTTTTACGAACAGCAACGGATGGTAAAGAATGAAAGATTGTTCATAACGTTTGCGGCGAAATATGGAGGTGGACAGTCGAAAGCCGCCCGCGACGGAGGGGAACGAACACGAAACTGATGATTTGAAAGAAGGTCTTGAGAGAACAGGGTTCATTTTGTTCAGAAGTCATTCTTCTAATACCTTGTCGTTCACGAATAGTTTTTCGTTGAGTAAGTTGATCGGTCCAAATTTGACATTAGACATTAGCAGAACATTGTGGTGTCCACTTGTCCTCATTATATGTATGACTGCGTGAGTGTCAATACAGGAACAACCTGACTAGGAATACATTTTCTAGGAAATTCGTCCATGTTTTTCGTCATTTTCTTGACATTTCTTTCCTCTTGTCCGCCCCATTTCTCGGTGTACTACCTGCTGGTCCTGAATAGCTGTTTTCCTAGAATCCCTCGCATTGTCCTGGTATGGGACAGTGTGCTATCCAATTGACCGCCCCGAAAGCCCAAGATAGGCTCTGACCCAGTACGTGCTCGCTAGACCTCAGTAATCCAAACAAAGAGTCCTTTATAGGTCAAAATGTTGGGAGCCAGATGGATCTCCACTGCGAATTTAATATTTTGCAATCCATTTATAAATTACGTCAACCTTTCGAAAAACTATTTTTGTTTAATTGTTCATATCCAAAAAGATGCTTTCCAACTATGTCTTCTGTTGCACCATCTGTGATATATGTGGGTGACTTAACCTCTGAAGGTAGATAGACCTTCAATATAACTTCCTTCCAAACCGTAGGTGTCATAAGAAATTTAAATGATTTAGTTATATATCCCTGCTGCCTTAACTCTCGAGTCTCTTTGATAATCGTCCTCTATGAACATAATCTAAGAAATGTGTTTTCATATTAGTTCTGAACGCTTTAGCGATATGTGCTTTATCTTGAGGTTGCTTTGAAATGATTTCCTAAGCACTTGCTTCTCGAAGATAAGGAAACAATTATGTTCATGTGGACGTCATAGCTGTGCCTCGCGCCTGTCCTCGCTCTACTTAAGAATTGCTAACTGCTCAATAAAGACTTTAAGGATCCGAGGCAAAAACCAGTATTGGAGTTACGGAGAAACGCTGACTTAAGCCATATTTTTTTTATTAACTGCATTATACGATATTTTTAAGTTGTTTTTTTTTAAATCGGGTTTGATATATATATTTTTTTTTCCATGGAAATAACATTGAATAATTATAGGTCCAATCCTTAACTATAATTAGATTTTTTAAGGGTTATAATTATAAAACCAGCAATATAAAACTGAAGAAATATAATTACTAAACTAACTTTAACTCTCTCTCTCTCTCTCTCTCTCTCTCTCTCTCTCTCTCTCTCTCTCTCTCTCTCTCTCTCTCGCATATTTACTTCTATTCTAAACACTCATGTCACTGAGCAAGCTATTATTTGACGATAAAAGCTTTTCCAGGACACGGAACTTGCAGCCGGAGGCTTGGGTGACGTGAACTGATCCCATTGGCTAAGCCGGGGCCTTTATAAGCTCTCTGATACTTGTTTACATAACTAGATTGTTTCATATTGTCCAGTTTTGAGAGGAAAATGTGTGCCCATTGACACTAGATTTATGTAATGTAAGGCCTGCGCCACTGCCACTTTTCAATAATGCTGAGTAAGAAATTTAAGTAGCTATGATTATAATAATAAATTAAGTAATTACCACATGTAATATTGTAATATTACATTCCTAACCATACTAGGACGCGAAAGATAACCAATGACGACGGTGTGTATGTGTTTGTTGATTATATACAGATATAAAACTTACATTATACGTACATTATGTCAATCTAGATTATTTGAAAATTAATCTGAGAAAAATATTACATTTGAATTATTATGTGATTCAGTATTTTAGAAAATTATGGATGTGAATTGTTACTACTCTTTACTTATTTATTGTTAAGTGAAAACGGCTCTTCATTTTTTAGTGTTTAATACAATATCATGATTAGTTGAAACACTGGTTATTTGCATCAAACTTCACATCCAAAACTAATTAAGACATATGTTATTAGACAAATGTCTTCTTAAATTCATTTATTTACAATGATATATACTCAGTCTATATGGTTTTGTTATAGTCCATATAGAAAATCAGCTCCGACAGTTAGCCAAACACTTAGGAAAATGCTTGCATACCAACTTCCATTTTCCACAATTCCATGTGCTTCACAACATTTTTTAATTATTCCTAAATATATTGTTTTCCAAAAATTTTCAATTATTTCTGTCATTAAGATTCTTTCTTTTTTTTTTTCAGGTAATGCATTTCAGTATTTTTTATTATAAAACAGTCTTATATAATATTATGTAAGTATACGTCTCTCAATTTTCTTGATTATTTATAATAGTAAGCTTTTATTAAACTATTCTTTCTTTTTAATTTCCGCGCATCGACTGCTGAGGTTATTGGCACTGTCAACTATTCTTTATTTTTAAATTAAATTTTAAAATATTTGTCCAATTTTATTGTTATTAACTTAATTCATCAGAAAAATAATAGATTAAAATAATTCAAATTTTTTTACTGTGTTAGCCTCCCTTGCAACCACTTAAACTCCATTTGCAAAAGATCATGCTTATCAGTAAGACATATTTATTGACTGTGAAACATTGCATACTTTCGAACAAACACAAACCAAAAGTTAATTTTGATTTAGTAAAATTTAGTTTGACAAAAACAGACTGGTGTTTTTTGTTAAAGCTGTAACGGTTGCAAGATTTGTTCCAAGGTTGCAGTATGCATCAAGGAACCAAGAACTAATTCCAAATACAGAGTTTGTTGACCGTAGATATTATTCTAAGATGATTTTAGTTGGGGTTCGGTCGAGGTAGATCCAAAAAAACACAAATAAAAAAATGTATTTTTTTTTAAATTGTGCCTTGTACCTGCTACCCCCACTCCCCTTTCTATTTCATAACTCAAAACAAATTCATAATGTTCAGTCATGGAAATGTGAACTTAGGGACAGGACGTCCTCTCTCATCTTCATGATAGGTAGGTGTGGCAAATTACTGCTTTAATGATATTTCAATTGTTTCTTGTCAATTAGTTGTTGGTTTGCATGTTTTTTTTCAAATTGGTTCTTTTTTCAATATTTTTTTCATAAACTTTTAATTGTCTTACACAGTTTTCTACTTTCATACTCTTGATATCACATTATATTATAATTCTCTATTATACTAATTTCAAATATTACTGTATTCTCATGACATTGTATTTCTACAGCCCTGAAGATGGCTTACAATGTAAGCCGAAACGTTGGCAGATAATCCTTCATTGAAAAAAATTCATTTTTTATTTGTGTTTTTTTGGATCTACCTCGACCGAACCCCAACTAAAATCATCTTAGAATAATTCCAAATACATTTAGCTAACTGCCTCAGGTTAATAGGTGCACATTACACTCAAAATAATTAAGGGAAATAAGTATTCTACCCCGTTTTGTAGAAAGAAATCCCAAAATCTCATTAAAGTGGTCCACAACTTGCTCAGGATACAAGACAGATACAAATGCTACAGCCTCATTGCTCAAACCGAGCACATTTTTTGTCGCTATTTCAAACATTTTCCGCCACAAGACCTTATCTAGTATATTTATTATTAATTTTATGGGTTTTTTTTATTTTAATACTTATATATACGTATGTATTATCTCTAGCATCAACTACTTTTGTAAATTGTGATTCCTCCTGCAAAACCTTAAATGTGTTTGGCTGAAATCATTCGAATGAGTGAATGTTAAAGAATGATCAAAATTTAAAATCATTTTCTCAACACAAAAACTCCTAATATATTGTTTTAGCGTAATGTACATTTGAAAAAATGTCTTCAAATAATTAAATTAAATTTCGTATTCCAGCCTCGTTTTATAAATAAATAAATTTAACAATAATTTTTTTTATTTAATTCGGATAGAGGAGGTTAAATGGAGTGGTTCATTATGAAAATAATTAATAATAATAAGCGTATTTTTTAATTATTTAACGTTTATGTCATGTACATAATTTTTGAATCAGACCCAGAATAAGAAAATTATTTATGGATGGAGAAGGGGGTTGAGGGTCTCCTACATCAGACCTTTCACCATTTAAGATCAAATTAATCCCTTATAATTATTTATATTCAAGTTCTATGATGTATGGGAAATATGCTTACATTACGCAGCTCCTGCGTGATGAACTTTTCATAAAATGTATGATAAAATATGTTCTTGTTTGTATCATGGATGTTTTCAATAGCTAAATTAGTTCCACAGATATCCGCCTCATCTTTTATGATACCTTGAAAAGTAAGCAGCCCTTATTGCTTTCTCATTTTGGTTAAAGCAATGAGAGATGCTGTACTTAGGTCAGAGAATGTCCGTTCTCCAGAACTCCATGTCTGTCTGTGAAGTCCTGGAATTCCTGGAGGACTTCCTCTGTCGGGAGGGGAATCTGACGGAGCTGACCTTCGCTGGATTCCAGTAGGGTCGGTAAACCCCCTTCTCGTGCAAGCACTGAAGCCAGTGGAACTTAAATGACTGCCTCCACCAGTACCATTCTTCTCCAGTACTGTGTATGTCACAACCCCCTCCCCTTAGGTAACCTCCAATCAGAACACAGCTCAACGACCGTGATAAAGATAATGATCTCAGAAGCCTTCTTGTTCGTCTTTTTGTCTTCCTATTACTATGTATTCACTCATCCTCCACAATTCTCTTTTCTTAAATGTATCCAATTCTTCTGGATGTATTTTTATCAATCAATAAATAAGGTTAATAATTTCATAATCAAATCAAATGCGGTATTTAATATATTTTTGTTAAAATGAGTTCGTTATTGTTTAAAAATTGTGAGGAGGGGGAGTAAGAGGGATTTGAAATCGAGAAATCATTAATGCCCTCTTAAATAGTTAAGGTACGAAAATAATTATAGAACATGATGTGTAGTATGAATTTGTATACAATTTTCTCTTTATATGCACATATATATGACATAAGTAATGACATTCTTAATAGTTAAGTGAACTATTTTAGAATGTCATTACTTGTTTTCTTTTTTTTAAATGTATAAACCAAATTTCATAAGCATAATTTAAGAGTATTTAACCTTTATATTTCAGACTATTAAAATTTAATGACTTCATTTGTGTATGGAATCAGGTAATTTAGATGGATTACAGGGAGACAACATTTATAATCAAGATATCTTCATTTCAATTTGTGTTATGAGAAAAGTTTATAGGAAATAATATATATAAAATCAAGTTTTATAAAAAAAAATTTTTAATGATAAATGTATTGATTTGAGATATTTACGAATGTAACTAAAGATGGAGAGCGTCCTGCACTCTTCTTACCGGCAAGTCTACAAAGCAAAAATTAGTAGTTTTTTCATTCTTGTTTTCTCTCTCCGGTTTGTAAGATGAAATTCCTTATTCACACTTACGCAAGTCCGTTATTAATGAGCATGGAAAATGTGCCTAGTATACGCATCTCCTGTGTGATGGGCTTTTATTGAATTACTCCAATTCTTTTTTTAGCCACTAAGGATCTCTCTATTAAATATATTTAGTGTACATTGGTATATTGGTTCACCTGGATTGGATTATTTCAACCAATCAGGATCTTCGAGTGAGGGGTTATCTACATGGTTCCATCCCACTCTAAACATCCATTGCCCAGGACAAGCTTTTATTTATCGATACAAGCTTGCCCTGGGCGGGATTTGAACCCGCAGCGTGAGGATTGCGAGACCCGTACGGATTCCCAGAGCTACCCTGGCGCCACTGTAAAAGAAAATACTTTCAAAAGCGATCAGGAGTACAGGTTGAGGTCTGTAGATTTATGTAATGTAAGGCCTGCGCCACTGCCACTTTTCAATAATGCTGAGAAAGAAATCCCTACAGATTTATTTAATAACTTAAGTAGCTATAATTATAATAATAAATTAAGTAATTACCACATGTAATATTATAATATTCATTCCTAACCATACTAGGACGCGAAAGATAACCAATGACGACGGTGTGTATGTGTTAGTTGATTATATACAGATATAAAACCACTCAACCCTCCATCCATCCAACCATCACTAACCACTTAACCACTAAACCACTCAACTATCCAAACAATCATAACCATCCAACCACTCAACCATCCAACCATCTCAAACCATCCAACCACTCAATTATCTAACCATCCAACCACTCAACCATCCAACCATCCCTAACCATCCAACCACTCAACCCTCCAACCATCCAACCATCACTAACCACTTACCCACCCAACCACTCAACCATCCAACTATCCCAAACATCCAACCACTCAACCCTCCATCCATCTAACCATCACTAACCACTTAACCAGTAAACCACTCAACCATCCAACCATCCCTAACCATCCAACCACTCAATTATCTAACCATCCAACCACTCAACCCTCCAACCATCACTAACCACTTAACCACTCAACCACTAACCACCCAACCACTCAACCATCCCTAACCATCCAACCACTCAACCATCCAACCATCACTAAACACTTAACCACCCAACCACTCAACCATCCCTAACCACCCAACCACTCAACCATCCAACATCCCTAACCATCACTAACCACTTAACCACCCAACTACTCAACCAGTCAACCACTAAACATCTAACCACTCAACCATCCAACCGCTCAACCGTCCAACCATCCCTAACCATCCAACAACTCAACCATCCATAACGATCTAACCACACAACCCTACAACCATCCAACCATCACTAACCACTTAACCATCCAACCACTCAACCATCCAATCATCCAACCACTCAACCATCCCTAACCATCCAACCACTCAACCATCACAAACCACTTAACCACCCAACCACTCAACCATCAAACCACTCAACCCTCCAACCATCCAACCATCACTAACCACTTACCCACCCAACCACTCAACCATCCAACTATCCCAAACATCCAACCACTCAACCCTCCATCCATCCAACCATCACTAACCACTTAACCAGTAAACCACTCAACCATCCAACCACTCAACTATCCAACCATTCCTAACCATCCAACCACTCAACCATCCAACCATCCCTAACCATCCAACCACTCAACCATCCAACCATCCCTAACCATCCAACCACTCAACCATCTAACCATTCCTAACCATCCAACCACTCAACCATCCAACCATCCCTAACCATCCAACCACTCAATTATCTAACCATCCAACCACTCAACCCTCCAACCATCACTAACCACTTAACCACTCAACCACTAACCACCCAACCACTCAACCATCCCTAACCATCCAACCACTCAACCATCCAACCATCACTAAACACTTAACCACCCAACCACTCAACCATCCCTAACCACCCAACCACTCAACCATCCAACATCCCTAACCATCACTAACCACTTAACCACCCAACTACTCAACCAGTCAACCACTAAACATCTAACCACTCAACCATCCAACCGCTCAACCGTCCAACCATCCCTAACCATCCAACAACTCAACCATCCATAACGATCTAACCACACAACCCTACAACCATCCAACCATCACTAACCACTTAACCATCCAACCACTCAACCATCCAATCATCCAACCACTCAACCATCCCTAACCATCCAACCACTCAACCATCACAAACCACTTAACCACCCAACCACTCAACAATCCAACCACTCAACCATCAACAACTCAACCATCCATAACGATCTAACCACACAACCCTACAACCATCCAACCATCACTAACCACTTAACCATCCAACCACTCAACCATCCAACCACTCAACCATCCAACCACTCAACCATCCAACCACTCAATCATCCAACCACCCAACCATCCAACCACTCAACCATCCAACCACTCAACCATCCAACCACTCAACCATCCAATCATCCAACCATCCAACCATCCCTAACCATCCAACCACTCAATTATCTAACCACCTAACCACTTAACCCTCCAACCATCACTAACCACTTAACCACTCAACCACTCAACCATCCCTAACCATCCAACCACTCAACCATCCAACCATCACTAACCTCTTAACCACCCAACCACTCAACCATCCAACCACACAACAATCCCTAACCATGTATGTCACAATCCCCTCCCCTCAGGCAACCTCCAATCAGAACACAGCTCAACGACCGTGATAAAGATAATGATCTTAGAAGCCTTCTTGTTCGTCTTTTTGTCTTCTTATTACTATGTATTCACTTATACTCCACAATTCTCTTTTCTTAAATGTATCCAATTCTTCTGGATGTATTTTTATCAATCAATAAAGAAGTTTAACAATTTCACAATCAAATCAAAATCGGTATTTAATATATTTTTGTTAAGATGAGTTTGTTATTGTTTAAAAATTGTGAGGAGGGGGAGTAAAAGGGCATTAATGCCTTCTCAAATAGTTAAGGTACGAAAATAATTATAGAACATGATGTGTAGGATGAATTTGTATACATTTTTCTCTTTATATACATATATATATGACATAAGTAATGACATTCCTATTAGTTATGTGAACTATTTTAGAATTTCATTAATTGTTTTCTTTTTTTTTTAATATATAAACCAAACTTTATAATCATAATTTAAAAGTATTTAACCTTTAAACAATTAATGAGAGGGAATAGAATCAAAAAATCTATCTGTCCCAGCCAGGCATCGAACCTGGATCTCCTGCTATCCGGGCCGGTGCACTTACCAGTTATGCTACCAGGACGCGCTAGATATCTCATTAAATTCCCTCTAGACTAGCGAGAGCCTAACCCACGAGAAAGACGAGAACTTCGTCTTAAACTCGAAGGAGCTGACATTGTCAAACTATTTGTCGACTCTCGTCATTTACTTTATTTAATTTTAATTTATAAATATTTTATTTGGTTGTGGTTTTTTATCCCACGTAAATTTTAAACAATTAATGAGNTGTGGCCCGTCAAGACTGAGAATGAGTTATATATATATATATATACACTAAATTTTTTGAACGAACCGTATTTTTTGCTTTTTGCTTCTTGTTGAAATATATTCAAATTTCGCTTCATAATACGTGAGAATTGCTTGATTTCTTTAAGGGAAATCTGCTAATAAATATAACAGTTAAAAGCCCTAGCACAGTTAAAATTTCAAATATATACTACTTGAGATATTTAGCAAAGAAAATTAACATTTAAGCGTCAACCGATGGCTCCCACAGTTATTTGAGGATGGTCTAAAATATAACTCCAACATACATGGCGCAATCTGTTGAGAGTTTGTGGAAATAGAAGGCTCCTTGAGGATGTTAACTCCGCTAGTTACCGTTGAGCAAGAAGGGGCCTCATTGAGCTAGCCTTGAGCAAGGAGCTACTTAAGAAGTACTTTTGCGCAATCTAACGGCCTCGCCACGAAACCTATTTAGCTCATTTTCCCGGCAAAAAAAAAACAAACTCCAGAGTTTATACCAGTCAGTTATGTCCTTAACTTCAGTAATAATATGTAAATCCTGGCATATATATTGCCTATACTCTGGCATATTCAAATGTAAGCCTTATTCGTCTTAGACTTTCTCTGAAGAATGCGACACCCTATTCTTGTTGTTTGATATTTCATAATATAACATTTTATTATTGCGATAATTTCAAATATGAAATATAAAACCTGACTGATTTTTTAAAGTGACCACTTTGTTTTCTAGTAAGAATTTGTTTGGGTTTGGAAGAGGTTCACCCAATATATATATAAAGTGAACATAACTTGAATTTAACTTTTTCTTTCGGGAAATCAGCTAAAATAGATTAATATAACACGTGTTTCGCGTTAATAGTTGGTTTATTTTCGAAGTCTCCCTTTGAAGGTAGGTTGTAATATGGTTAATGGAAATTGTAGAACCTCGAGATGAAGCTGAGACCAAATAAATTTCCACAGAGTACTCCTATTTCTTGAGAAAACCTTGGATTGCTGATAGAGATAGTTCCAGATTCTGGTTATGGGAGATCCTGCATGCAAAATCTAAGGAAAATATAATAAACAGGGAATGTCCTTCCATCCCATTCAGGAAACATTGTTGATTTGTTCCACGTGTAGAATATTCTTACTTGAAATTCAGCTGGTTTTACTGAGCGTGAATGACACTCCTATTTCCGTATTGGACTGTTGAAAAGTTATTTTGTATATTGGATTTGATTTTAATAAAATATTAAGTGTTTTGAACAAAATTATTAATTATAAAATATAGCTTATATTTAAAAGTTGGANATGTATTTTTTATTAAAATTATTGTAATAAGTGCAAAATATAAATTTCCAACATTTATGCTTTACAACATTTTTTTAAGAAAAGGGTTATTAAGTAACATATTTAATAATGTAATGAGCGCTGCCATTTTTTTTTTCTAGAATTGAGAAATCAAATTTTTTCAAACTGTTGACTGTATTCATTATTGTCATAAAAACGAATGTTATGCTGAAAATTTCTGATGAAGACCAAATTGAATAATCTTTAATATCAGTCTTATTATAGTTTTAAAAAAAAATTGTACATTATTTTTTAGAAGAAAGCAAAATAAGTAAGATATTTATGTATGTTACTTGGCGGTTAGGGCTTTGAGCTTCATTAACTTTACTCTTCATCGTTCACTTTTAAGATGAATGATCATGTTGATTATTTTTCTATAAAAAATAGAAAATATGCGGTGTTTACATGACAATTACAATAAGGTTCTTCTATATAAAAGATATTTTTAATCTTAGAGGGATGTAGAATTAACTACAACTCCAAAACTTTAGTATACAAAATTTCCGTATGCAACCTGCAATTTTAAAATCATTAAGTACAATTTATTATAGTATTTTTCTTCTTCCGCTTTTTTAAAAATAAGTGCTAAATAAATCCCGTCTCTTGGGTCAGAAATTATTTTCAGAAATAGAAGTGATATATATGTAGAGCTGTGAAGAATACAAGTTAATTTTATCTTATGCGCGGCCAGGTTTAAATCCTACAGACTTCTAGTGACGTAATTTTAGTTTATACAATTTTACTGGATGTTTCGAATAATCTCTGAGTTCCTTAATTTATTAGTATGTCAGAGGCACAAAGAAATAGTCGCTACTCGTAATGTTATGATATTCATATTTTGGTGTTCAAGCCAGTTTTTGTCCAACACGACGTTTGTTTATTTTTGACCTAATGTTCGACTCCATAATCTACGGCTCACCAATTTTAAGTATTAATTTAACAGCTGATAAGTGTAGAAAATAATATTTTATATCTGTTTTATTATGTATATATTTCATCAGATTTCACATTAGGAAATAAATTATTCACATTGGGACCATGTGATTTTTTTTTTTTTTTTTGCGTGACAACCTTTGGTCATTTACGCCAGGGAGATATTTTATAGAAGCGGGAAGATATTCAAAAGCAGAAGAGTATCTTAGCAATAGATTATGGTGAAGTGTTATGTGTTTTTAATGTTTATGTAGATCATACTTTTAATTCTGGTCTCTCTTCAAAACGAATGTTGTTTTTTTTCAGGCCTAGATTGTAAAAGAAAAAAAAAAGTTATCTGTTCATTATAATTGGAACTATTTTGGACTGAAATAAGATTTATGTGTAACCTTAGCTCCAAAAACGAAACCACGTTTTGTTTATTGTGTGTTACGTATATTATTTCTGGATTACAACTGTTCGATCAAGTAGTCATTTGCTACTTAAGCTTTTTTCGCAATCCCTTGTCATTTTTTTACTTCTCAATCATGTCTATAATTCCGTAGTCCTAGTTTTAGCAGATCTCCCAAGGAAAAATGAAGCGGTTCTCATTGGCCCTGGCTCTTATTTATGTACATATTTAATTGAACATGGGAAATCTGCTTTTTGTTCGTAGCCCCTGCGTGAGGGACTGTTTTAATTGACCTCGATGAGCCTAATGAGAGTCTGATTGCACCTTTGATTGATGCTTAAACACATTTAATGATAGTAAACTTTTGGTTTCTTTTAAGGACGTTTGTACTTAACTGCATTAACATAATATTATTGCTTTAAAACTAAGAAACAATTATATTAGTTGAGATTAATATGTGGGAAACAATTCTGCTTCACTATGACGAGGACCCTTCTTTAATTTTTTGGCTTCGCCGTCTCCCCGAGAGACCTGAGAGTGAAGTGGGTTCGGTGATATGAGTTGGTGGTGTACGTAATCCCGCTTATCGTGGGATCTCCCTTATCTCCTGTTCCTGAGCGCGTGTTCCTCGGGAGGGGAAGTGGGGAGCTACAATGCTTTGCTGCCGACGACGGAGTAATCTTCCTTGGCACCCTGGAAACATGGAAATCTTCACCTTTGCTTCTATCACTATTCCAGTTTACCCCCCCACCCCCGCCTTCCTCACGGTCTTCCTCTAGAGTTCCTAAGATTCTCTAGGCTGACTTACCCTGCATGTTATATTGAGTTCTTGTCAACCTGAAGATAACTAAGAAACATGGGTCGAACCCGTTTGCAGGTCAAAAATTGTTCTTCTGTCCTAGTCAAAAGTGTCTTAACGACATTCTCCTTTTATAAATGAGTGACACCAACTTTTCTTCTGTATGTTTTAATAGCTTTACAAGAGAAATCTGTAACATGGTGGCCCAACTATATTATCTTTGTGTAAAAGCTACCTCTTACATAAAAAAAATTGGACAAATCCTCGCTACTCTACTTTCCTATTTATCATGGTAGTAAGCTGGAGAAATTAATCAGGTATCGGCGAGGTTCAGAAAAATAAAACACTCCAAAAACATTGGGTAATTATTTTATTATTGCCAATATTTCGACTTATCTGTGCTGAAACTAAAAACTAAACTATTTTTTTCTCTTAAACAACATGTTTAGTATTCAGTTTTCATGCATTTTATTTAGTCGATTACACAAAGTTTTATGCGCTCATTTATTTATTCTTTGTTAAATTATGAAATATAGACATGTTTCTATATTATTTTTGTATGTTTTTTTGTTTCACATTCAGCTCTGATAAAGGTCTGAAATTTAGGCCGAAACGTTGGCTAATATTAAAACTTTTTTTGTTAAAAATTATTTTTTAATTCTTCGAATACCAAGACAGATTTCCTGACAATTCTCTCACATTTCGTATTAATATTTTTGGTACTTAATCATTTATATGTGCATTGAGAAAATGCACTTCAATTCCCTCGTCTATTAATTTCCTTAATAAATTTTTCTTTTTCTTCCAAAAAATTAAATTTTTTAGCTAATAACAAAATAGAAGCACAAAATATTGACGGTTTATTTGGGTAGTAATAATAATTACAATTGATAATTAAACATTTGTTCCTAATCGAGCTCTCATGATTGCTGAACAAAAAAATTACCGAGTTCTTGGGAATGTATTTTATGATGGCATTTCCTCCGGCAGGTTGGGTTGGAATAAAAACTAGGGGTAGGTAATTAGTTTTGTTGTGTCACTTGTTCTCAGTTAATGATGAAATGCTTGAGAGAGTTCCACTGTAAACCTCATGTCAACGTCGTATTTCTGTTATAAAACCAGCAGGAAACAAATCTAAATATTCTTTTGTAGTTTAAATAATTTATTTATTTTTACTTTTATTCTGCTCAAATGATTTCAGTTGTATTTTTATTATATTTAATATTTACAAGTTCAATAAATTAATATCGCAGTTTCGTCTTTTATATTCCTGAATATTGGCAACGACCATTTCTGGTCAATTAAGCAGAGGACTAAAGAGTCTTCAATACTGAGGAAACAATAAAAATAATATTATTGATTTTACTGCCTTACATTGGGTGCATATTGCCGGTGGTCAAATGCACATGTACATGGTTGATTTGGTACCTTGCTAGGTACCACTAGCGTTCTCCGATAGTGGTTCTTGTATGGTACTGTTCCGATTTCAAGCCCTGAAATTTATAAAAAAAAAGGGAGTTGCACAAGGTATCAGTGGAACGTTTAATACGTTAGTTGTCTACCATTAGTACCTATTACCATTAGTATATATGCTGGCAGGAATACCAATAAGGTTAGTTGGCAATGTAAGATTTCCTCAACATTTTTTTTTTTTTTATAATCCTATGGCTCC